>JAULKK010285781.1:0-13847 GCA_032355705.1 Rubia peregrina
CTATGCAAACACCAAGATGTTGTCACGCCCCTTGTGCGTAACGTCATTATCAAACTTCCAAGGCCGCCCCAACAACAAATGGCGTAATAAAATAATAAATGCCTTTAGGAAACCTACAACTCCCAGTGGCCATCGGGCAGAAGAACACAATCATGTGTGATTTTGTTATAATGGACACTCCAAGTCCTTTCAATGAAATTATGGGGACACCTTGGATGAACAGCGCCAAGGATAATTGGTCCACATACCATCTAGTCATGAAATTTCCTACCCCAAAGAGCATGGCAATGGTGAGAGGCAACCACCAGGTAGCAAAGCAGGTTATGGATATTGTAATGAAGCCTGCAATCCCCTAGAAACCTCAACCAATGGTGCATTCAACTAACCATGGGCAACCTATGGAAGACACCAATCGAATAATTGACTTGGAAAAAGACACCGAGATAATATGCTTAGATGAGGATGATGATACGAAAGAGGTGAGAATCGGGGAAATTCCATCCAAACGAATAAAAATAAGGTGATAGATACTCTTAAAAAGTAGAATAACTCTTTCGTCAAGTCAGTCCAAGACATGGAATTAGTAATCTCTTCTATCTTAACACATTGCTTAAACAATGACACATCGGTAAATCCCATCCAACAAAAACAACGAAAGACAAGCAACAATTGAAAACGAGATTCGCACCCTCGTACAAGAAAGTTTACTCTGAGAGGTAATATACCCAACATGGTTGGCCTACTCAATTATGATCAAGAAAGCTTACTCTTGATAGACAATGTGCATTAATTACATATATATATATATAAACATTATCTGAATGACTGCTACTCCTTGCCAAAAATCGATCACCTGGTTGAATCAACCTCAGGATACGATCTCATGGCTTTTTTAGATGCATATAAGGGATATCATCACATCCTAATGAACCCTAAAGACGCGGAGAATACCACTTTCATTACGAGCTTCAAAGCATATTGCTACGTCAAAATGCCTTTCAAACTCGAGAATGCATGGGCCACATACCAGCGAACAGTTTGTGACATCCCCAAAATGACTTAATTTCTGAGTTGAAAGTCATGTCCAGAATGCCTACTTGACTTGCACCAAGACTCAATAGTAGTAAATAAAGCATTAAGTTATCAAAAATTAAACCATGATAGTATAAACCATATTCAACCATTACAAATTATTAGTTAAATTTATTTATTATACAACGCGTGATATATTTAAACATATATCTCTATTTACAAGGTCGGGATCAAACTCAAACTACATATGTCAGTTCTTCCACATCATAACTCACCAGTGTCGGTTAGGCTGGGGGAAATAGGTTTCAATTAATTGAGCTTATTGCTCAGTATGCTCACGCTAATAAAGAACCAATTTTCAACATAAATAGAGTTATTGCCTCACATATATTCAAAACAAACAATAAGCAATAAAACTAGTAATAAGCAATTCAAGTAAAATTAATCAATTAAATGGCAATGAGAAATTAAAGTACACATATTTAAAAGGATACATAGGTAGTATGAATATGATCGTGAATACTTTATATGAGTAAAAGCATGACATACTATTCATCATACCATACGGAATACAAAGAAAGCCAGTAATATTCATTCGTCAGCCATGCCCAACGAGAGAGCAAGAAGGCCGAGTACTCATAAGAGTAAATCTCTATATTACCAATCAGGACCTTGTTAATTACCTAGCCACACGACCAAGTCCAATACTGGCTTGTGGGTTTTGATAATTAAGAATGGTCAGGGGTCCCCTTATAATGCACATGCACAAGAAAGTAGTACACAACCGTACCATTATAAAGGCAAGTATATTCAAATAAGGCATGGTACGATAAAGTACACTTAACAAAATTTAACATGCATATGACATAAAAGGATTTTTACACTTGTAACACTAACTTTAGGATGAAAGATCCAATATAACCCTACAAAACGAGAACATGCCAAAATAAGCCGAATTTTATGACGAATTGTGCAGTTATGACCTTTTGGTCTAATTTTGGTGTTCATTGAAGGAATTGGCCGTTGACCGAATATGAAATGTCAAAATACCCTCAACCCTTGAGCTGATATTTTGTTCCCCATTTTATCCTTTTTCTACTTCTTTAAACCCCCATTACCCTAGCCACCACCCGCCCCCACTGCGCACCTGCCCCATCCATCCTTCCCAACCCATTTCACCTCCCCACCAGCTCCTCCTCCCGCTAAAACCCGCCCGCCCAATCCAAACACACCCCCACCACCAACCACCTTTCCTAGCCCATTTCCCCTCTGGCTAAACCCGTCTCACCCAGACCGATGCTGAAAAAACTACCGATTCACCAACAATGAAAAACCTTATTAATATTTCAACAATGAAAACCCTAATTAATCAAATGACCGTTGATGGGAAGTAACAGAGGCGACACAACCTGCGTCCACCCGCCACCAGCCTGCCTGTCACCATCCTCCTCATGAAGTTTCTTGTGTGCCCGACCATGAGGAAAATCCAGTCACCCAGGATCGCGTTACTCATCCAATCATCTGAAAGGAGAATTTCAAGAACTTGTTCCAATTTAATAATGTTCCTCCTCCTATGATGCAACTACATTTCACGTAAATATTGAATCATCACCCTAACTTTATTCATCGATATACTTATTGAGTTTATTTCAATGTATCAAGACTAATCACATGTATATGCTCATGCATGTACAGTCCATTTCCAAAATAAAAAAGTGGATATGGATTATTTTCACAAGAAAGATCCAACATGAACATGTTGCGATAAAATAGCGGTTGGCCTACTTGAAATCTCAGTTGATGCTAAAGGACAATTCGATATATATCACACTGTATTACGAGAGGTGATTCAACTCTACTTAGTGTCTTATTCTTATTTGGATTCTATATAATATTATGGGATTATAATTATATATTGACAATTTCATTTTTGTAGCAAACATGGTATGATGGTTGTCATCATTCTTCCATCGAACACGGTGTCCTGGTTAGATCCATTACATCAAATGCCCTCGGAAACAATTGCGCCTGCAATTTTTCAAAGGTGGTGATGAATATCATCATTAGCAACCACAAAGGATTTCAATGGAAATCCACAAATGTTAGAGTTTATTTACAAATTGTATTTTTGAAATAAAACATATAAGTACATAACAACCATTGTCAACACTTTGTATGTAGAAATAAGATAAAAATCAAGCAGCCTCGTGGTTACTACTATTGCATACCTTTTATAAAGGATTTGGTCTCGCATGTAAGGGAGAATCAATTTGATCTACAAAAGGTAACTAATTTTCTCACCTTTTGTTTCTATCAATAATATCACAACTTTGCTCTCTTTTTAATTGATTATGAGATTACTCCATGTTATAGTATTTCCCTGAGGACAAATCACTATATGCTATCAAGCTTTTAGAGGATGTACGTGAGAGTTGGGCGCTCTTTATGGTGGTAAATAATTTGAAGAATTTACTTAATCCGTCTACCATATGAGAAACTAGGATTAGGTTTATTTATTTATTTTTTGCAAACATCATTCTCTATAAGGCTCATTGATACTTTCCAAGGTATTTTTTGACTCCTTGATATAGATTACTAGCTATGGAGTATGAATGGCATAGCTTATTTTTTGAGAAATTTGAGAAAAATGATTGTGTATTGAAAGTGTAGTTTTTATTCTTCATGTCTGTAAACATTATACATGGCGTAATTACATGAATCTCAACAGCTTTCAACATCGGGTCTAAATTTTAGTAAATTATAAATATATTTTTTACATAAAAGCCAACGTCGCCCGTATATAATCTACAATTCGGTAGAGCTGAAAAACAGGAAGCAACTTCGCAACTTGCTTGGCTAGGGGAACCCTATGTCACCACAAATTCAACGACCTCAGTAAAGCATAATGACATTATGTCATTGTCTGTGCCACGTCATCTAAACCGCGACATCGCAAGCTCCTCAGTGACAAACAAATTCACTTAGCATCGCTTAATTACACGAGACCTCGTTCCATCCAAACAATGTCGTATTGGTGGAACTGGCACATAATTATTTATCTAGTTTTAGCAATACCTATGTCAGTCAAACTGATGTCACATGTTTTTTTTAAAATCAATTGTCATTTCATCAAACCCATCGTCGCTAGATCCTCGGCAAGGGCGTCTTCTAAACGGTAATTACTCTAGTTATTTCCAGTAAAAATCAAGGTAACTTATTTCTTTTACCATGGTGAAAATCACAGTAAAAACACAATCACAGATGGGGTAAGCTAAACCTGCGACCTCAATGTCCCTGACATTCGACGCAGCACATTTACTCAGCGAACTTGGTTTCCCTGACGCCGTGCATTATTTGTCATATCGGCTGCCACTTTTTATGGACTGACGTTGGTTATTAGTCGGTAGGGATGTCGGCTCATGACTATTTACCTCACTTTTGTTTTACCAAAACAGAGGTAAAAAGGACTTTTTACTACGCCAGTATTTACCTCAGTTTTTTATAGCTAAAAACTGAGGTAAAAACCCTAGCAGAACTATTATCAAACAATTGTTTCACTTACTTCTAGATTTGAAGAATATCAACAATATAATAATGTGTTTGGTTTTTATATACTTCCGATAAGTTACAATCTATAGATGATGTTCAGATAAAACCCCGTTGTAATAATCTTGAAACATCTCTTAAAAGCATGGAACAATTTGATATTGAATTCAATGAATTGTTTATGGAGTTAAAACTACTTAGAGAATTCTTGCCTAATGAGAAAATGAGAAGTTGTTGATATTTTGAAATTTTTGAAACGTATGGAATGCTTTCCTAATTCTCTTATTGCATATAGAATTCAGTTAACTATTCCTATGAATGTTGCTTCTATGGAGAGAAGTTTTTCAAAATTAAAAATTGTTGAAGTCTTATTGCACTCGACAATGTTACAAGAAAGACTAAATGGAGTATCATTGATAGCAATCGAGAATGATTTCTCGGAGGAAATAAAGTATGAAGAATTAATCGATGATTTTTTTTCAAGAAAGGCTAGGAGGATTGCCTTTTTCAAATAAATTTTCACTAGTATATTAAAAATGACATTGTACTTGAATAAAGGTTTGATAGTTAATGATTAATGAAATTATTTATATACATATATTTTATCTCTTAGATGGCCTTCGATTAAGTTTTTTGGAACCATAATGTTTTAGACATCCCTGATGGAAGACAACGGGGACAAGGTTTAACAGTTACTAGTTGGCCTAAATGACGAGTTTGAAGTTGTTCGAGATCAAATATTGGTAATGGAACCTACTTCTCCCATGGAAAATATCTGATCACTAGTGATGTGCCAATCTAACCAAGTAGAACACTCGTTGTTCACCGGGAAATATATCCTCCTGCAAAACATATCTCGGAAATTATTCAAGGGAAAACACTACAACGATCAATTCATTCTTTTCCTTAGAGAACTGAAATTTGTCAACTTAGTCTCACTTACCTTCTTCATTGCTAATATCCTTGTATTATAGATGTCTGGAATCATGGTTCGATATTGTGAGCAGTTGAGATCGTGGGTTACATCAAGGTTCCTACAATCTTGGTTCGTGGTTAAATCTTCAAATGTGGTTCAACCTTTATCGGTTTGTGGCCATGTTCTTCAGACAATGCTCCACCTTTCTCGGTTTGTTCGTGATGTTCACATTGGTTTGGGCCTAAAGGCCAACAACATCCATATTATGGGATAGGTATACACCATAAGCCCCCACACTCCCTAGCCATGAAGACTAATAAATACGAAGTGATGACATTTTATTTTTGTAGTATATTTGCGAACTATTGTTTCACAAAATCCTGAAGTTGTAATAACATGTTCGCCTTCAATATAAATAATATTATCTTCCCGATGTGCTACTCGCTTCTTGGCTACTAATGCGATGCTATTGTGTTTCCAATCTTGAAGTTTGAATTTCAAATTGAAATTTTCTCATTATCCGTTGTACTTGTAACTAACTTAGACGTTTGAAAGTTTACCTCTTTGAACCGAGATTTCTTCCTCCCTCTCTCCAGCCGTTTTGTCTTCCCCATTATAAATGCTTCAATTTTTGTGATTTAATTATTTCAGTATTCATTGTATTTTGTGTATCTATATTTTGCCGGCTTCTCGTATTCCTAAAAGGTAAGCTACTTATCATTACTTTTCTTGTTTGATTTGACTTCCCTTACCTTTTTTGTTTCCTAATTAAATTTCCTAACCCATTTGTATTCTTCACCTTCTTCTTCTCTCTAAAATTGCCCTAGTTCTTCACCGCTCTTCATCAAACCATAATTTTTCCTTTTCCCAATATTCTTTCTCTATAGGATGATACTTATACTTGTGTGTTTGTGCATCGCCACCTTAAAATAGATTTTTTTTTTTGGAAATTAGTGTAAGAATTTCCCGATTGATTTTATTTTTCTCTGCATTTCTCCGGCGTATGCTTCGTGTTTCTTCTTCATTTTTTTGCCGGAATATACTATTTTTTCCTTCCGTAACTTCTGATTGATAATTTTCATCTAGAATTTAGGAGTTCTCACTGCCTCAATGTCTACCTCTAATATTTTCGAACCTTCAATAAAAGACATTCCCGTTGACAATGCCAATTCCGAAGAGGATTCCAAACATCACACCGGTTTTTTAGCCATTAGTAGTATTCTTTCTCATTACTACTTAGAAAATATAAAGGATAGTTATCCTTTTTTATCTTCGTATGAGCTTAGGGCCCCGGGGTCTTCCGAATGTGTTAGCACCCCTCCTTCTGGCTTTATATCATGTTATTTAGATTATCTTTAGTCTGGACTTCTTTTTCCCTTGCCTTAGCATGTTCTGTACTTACTTTCCCATTATCGGGTCGCGTTATGTTAGCTTCACCCTAAAGCTGTTTCATTTTTTTTTATATTCTACCATGTGTGCAAAGCGGCTCAAATTCCTTTTTCCATTGGCATATTCTATAGTCGTTATCAGCTTCGCAAGGTGAAAAAACTTTTTGACAAATTCACCCTTTACCCATTCATTCCGACAGCCGAGTTCGTTAGTGGATTCCCTAATACTTGTGGGGTGTGGCATAAAAAAATTCTTTCTTAAACTTGGTGACGGGAATCAACAATCTTTTTCCAGTTTGGAACTATAATGTTCCAAAATCAAAACTTCCTGAAGCTGGTGTTCACCCTAATGTTGAGTCCAAGGTTGTACTAACATTTAGCGAACGTTCGATGTTTATTCACAATGCTGATACTGTGAGCGAAGGTGTTTGCTTGTCGCTATTATGTTGTTTTTTCTTGTCCTATTTATTTATCTCCTACTGTTCTCATTGTTCTGTTGTGTCTGTAAGCTCATTTAACTTTTTCTGTATATTGAATTGCAGATATGGACTTAACCAGTCGTTCTGTTGAGAGAACTTTTTTCTCTGATGATGAAGATGAGCAGGCCAAAGACAAGGTTGTTCAAACAAATGCAAACAACCATCGTTGTCTTCCCGGACAAGGTTGTCAAAGTTAGCTCCTAGCAAGGAACTTCTGAGGCAACTACTAAAGAAGGTAGGGAGGTCGCTACTCAAAAGACCCACGACACTTCGCGTAGAAGATAGAACAAGGAGCAAACGGGTGGATCTACCAATGCTTTGGATCCTCCTAAGAAAAAAGGGCACATCATCCACTCTCACTCTAAACTTTCACTGCGAAGCCGTGACTTAATGGTGGAAGGAACTATCCCTGCTACCCTATCAAAATTGTCATTTCTTGAGACAATAACAATGGTATGTTTTTTTGAAGATATTTACGTGTTTTAATTTTGTGTTTCCTTGTTACGATATGTAATCGCCATACTTGTTTACATACTTTTGAGAATTAGGTTGGGGGAAGTCTACAACTCGTCAACCAGTGAGTTGTCGAGTTTGTTAAAGGAGACGGTTCACTTTTAGAGAAATGGTAGGCGGATGAAGCGAAGTGCACAACTTTCACTGAAAATATGAATAGTCAGCTGAGGATCGTGCTTTGGCTACTGAGAAGGAAGCTAGCAGGTTACTTTCTGAGTTGGAGAAGATGCGGACTAACAGTCATGTTTCCTCAGGGTACCCCCGGGTCCTTATTGATCATCTGGTGAAGAAGAAGTCCTTTTATGCTTTATTTGAATAAATTTCCACTACCACTCTCAACGTTGGGTACATCGAGGTTCTAGCTGAGCTGCGAAGATTGAACCCTATTGTGAAGCCCCAACATTTTCCTAAACGTGCTAAGTCCAAGAAGGTGCAGCAGCAACAGAAAGCTGTTATGAACAAAGGGTTTATCCGTAGCATTTCTGATGGCGGTCACCCTTACGCCTTGCTATCCCATCTTGTGGGTCTGGCTTTTTTGCTCTCTATGGCTGGACTAAAGAAGTGTGAGGTTTATTATTTTGAGGATCTTTCTTTTGGTTCCCAACTTTCTGAACATCCTGTTAGTTTTGATACCAACGCGACTGATGAAGCCATCGCGAATCATGAAACCAATGGAAGTACTAAGGTCTCCACTCAGGATGCGAACAAGGATGATTCCTCTGACCTTGTCCACTTTGCCTGTTTCACCCACTAATGTTAGTGGATCTTAGTACTATTGATCTTTATTTGTAATTGATGAGAATATTTTGATGTATGTCTTTACTGTATGTATTATTATGGGTATTAACTTAAAATCGTGCTTAAAATTTTGTGAATTCTCATTGTATTTATTCATATGCAGGGTTTTGATTTTTGGTTGATCATAAGTTTTTGTAACATCTTGACTATTTGGGATCTAATGTTCATTTTAATGATCTTTCTGAGTACATGTCATCTCCTTTATTTTTCCCTATTAAGCTGGGTAAAGCTAGTCAGTCCTTGTCCAAGGAATACTTTGATATTATTTTCACTAATCACTTTTCTAATCTAGAATCTATTCCATTATGCCTTAGATGGAAACTTCCTTCCTTCTTATCATCTCCAACTCCTTCTGTGACATGTCCTTGTAGTAAGTTTGTACCTGAAGGCTACAATATTGAATCTTTGCACAGGGATATCGTTTGTAGCTTAGTTAATCTTGAATCTATTGGTGTGTATATGCGTTCACACCATATTCGGTTGAAGTATATGTTACTTGGTATCCATGAACTTGAAGTTGGATGGGCAAAAACTTTAAAGGATACTCAAGATTCTGACCGAGAACTGAAAGAGTTTTGTGTTGAACAAAACAACCTTATTCAGCGTCAACAACTGAGAATGGTTAGAATTATTCGTCAGCAGGAGGATGCTATAAATTTTTCTTCAAGCAAGGCAAGCAAAGCTCATCAAAAGACTCTGATTATTGATAAATAGTGTTCTTGTATTGACGATATGTTGCAGCTTTTGAAGAAAAAGTAAAGTGAGTGTGATCATTTATCCTCTTCTTCAGCCGAATTACAGAGTAGATTTGATGAAAAATTTGCCATAAACACTCAGCTTCTTCGTGAGAATGAAGAGCTTCTTGCTGAGTGTAACCGTCTTGACTCTTGTGTTTATTAGCTTGAGAAAGTTTCTATTAATTATAAGGATAAGTTTCAGGCTCTTCCCTTATCATCTTGTGGTTCTGCTGGTCATGGGGACCTAACAATGAGTATCAGTGGGAAGAGGATAAATCTGTCTGAAGCTGTTAGGTCTCAAATTCGGCAACTAGAAAAGGAAGTGAGGAATTTTATGGCTATTGATAAGACTTATAGGACATTGTTGATGTTATGAGCGTGCAGCTTGATCACGGGAAATTTGGCCCTATAATTGATTCCAAGGCGTACTACGCTAAGCATCTTGATCACATGGAGAAAATATGTACAACACGTCATCCCGTCCACTTATACATGAAATAACGTAATGACCATATGTTAAAAAATGAGCGCGAGGCTGAGTGATCTCATCGTGAGGCTGAGCAATCACATCGCGAAGCTGGGCAACCTCGTCGTGGTGGTGGTTCTTCATCCTCTGGATCATCTTGTGTATCGAGGCACCGATATATTTCCTTTTCTTCTTTTATCAGATGTACCATTTTTTTTCCAAATGTTCGAAGTAGTACCTTATACTTACTTGTACTTCGTATTTCAGTTATTTCAGTTATTTCACTATCTTCCAACACAAAGTGCTGTGCTTTTTTGCATTACCTCGTGTTCATTTATTTACACGTCTAAGAGATCTGTTACTTTCATGCTTTAATTTTGTAACCTTCATCTGGGAGGCTTATATAGTTAGTTTTTATTGCTGATATTGTTGGCATGTTTGCCTATTTTGCAAGATATATAGCTTGCAAAATTAAAGGTCTGTATTGTGTGAATTTTCAAGATCTATTGCTTGCTTTTCTTGCGTCTGTGGGCATATATACCTTTTTCAAGATCTATAGCTTGCTTAGTTGAGTTTACGATGTTCCAAGATCTATAGCTTGGGAACTCGGGAACTTGTATTGTGTGAACTAAAAGATCTATTACTTGTGTCCCTATTTATGTAGGCATATTTGCCTTTGTGCAATATCTATATATTGCCAAAGTAAAATTGCAATGTTAAAAGATCTAGAGAATGCAAAGTTGGAAGGTTTTTATTGTCTCGCGATTCGGCAGACTCGATTGTTTGCGATGTACTTTAGTTGACTATTAGAAATTGCAAGTAAAGGACAAGAAAAGTATATTGGCCCCAAAGATGCTTTTTGATATTTATCATGTACAGCTGCGATAATATCTCCTTCAAAACAAAACAACAACACGAATGCTGCCAATGATTATTTCATGGCTCCTACACAATCTGGATACTTTTTATCCTTCATCTTAAACTAAGACATAGAATCTTCTTAAGTTGATCACATGCCAAGTGTTGGGGACGCTGCTACCATCTAATCTCTCTAGCTCATAGCATTTTGATTTGGTGCTTCTTCGCTATCTTGTATGGGCCTTCCCATTTCAGGTTTAGCTTTCCTCTTTCCTTTGACAAACTTGCTTCGTTCTTTCATAATACAAGATCACCAATTTGGAATTTCGTCACTTTGACCTTCTGGTTGTATGTCTTGGCCTTCTTTTCCATGTACTTCACCTCTGTGATCATTGCTCGTTGTCTCTTTTCTTCAAGTTTATCCAAGTCCAATCTAATAATTTTGGGATTATCACCCTCCTTATATAATTGTACTCGAAGGCTCGAGTTCCCGATTTCCACCGGCATTATTGCCTCGTGACCATAGACTAGACTATATGGCATTTTTCATGTTGGTTGTCGAACAATTATTCTATATGACCAAAGGCTTTCGTCCACCCAACTAGTTCATTTCCCTTCCAATCTTTTTTGTATGCCCTGAACTATAGTCATGTTGGTAACTTCCACTTGTCCATTGGCTTGTGGGTGAGCTATAGAATTGAACTTCTGTGTAATCCCTAACTTCGAGCACCATTCAATGAAAACTCATCTAGTAAATTGTGTGCCATTATTCGTGACAAAAGTTTGTGGCACCCCAAAGTGAAAAACTATGTTCTGCCAGACGAACTTTCTTGTTACCTCTAGTGTTACTCTTCCCAGAGGCTTCGCTTCCACCCATTTGGTAAAGTAGTCATTCGCGACTATTAAGAATATTCATTTACCAATACCCTTTGGAGAGGTCCCACTAGATCAATTCCTCATTTATCGAATGGCCAAGCTCTATATATTCTTGTTAAAATAGCATGTGGTTTGTGCGATATTGTAGCGATGATTTGGAAACTCTTACATTTGAGCACAAAGTTGTATGCATCGTTGAACATACTTGGCCAGTAGTATCATGCTCGAATTATCTTCTTTGCAATCGTTCTAGAGCCTTGATGTGTTCTACACAATCCTCCATGCACTTCCCTTTGGACTTTCCTTGCTTGTAATGGGCCTATACACTTTATCCACGAAGTCAAGAAACATTTTTTGTACAAGATTCCTTCTTCATAGGTGTAGTTGTGAGATCACAACTCCAATTTTCTTGCTCGTATCTTGTCTGCTAGCAACTTTCCTCTTGAAAAGTATTCTATTAGTAGTGTCATCTAGTTTACTTCTTCAGTCAGTAATGTTGACACGGTTGTAGTTACCGTACTTCTGACTGGGATCACTTCCGCCTTAACATATATGTGGCTGAACAATCAAATCCAACTGTCACTAGTTTTCTCAAGGCATCTATTTTTGTGTTCTCACCCCTTAGTACATGTTGAACATCAAAGTATTCAAACTGGCCAATGAGCTGCCAAACTTTTACCAAATACTTCACTAGCTGCGCTTCCCACACATGATAATCTCCTCGCACTTGGTGAACCACTATCTGTGAATCACTAAAGGCCTTGGTACTTTTGAATTTCATTTTGACTGTAAGATCTGAACCATATATTAAAGCCTCATATTCAGTTTTATCGTTGGTGAATGGAAAGTCGAAATGAAGTGAGTATATGTGCTTCCCTCCTTCTAGGTTGACTAATAGTAGTCTTGCACCACAACCTTCTTTGATGGATGTTCCATCCACGAACAGTGTCCATGCGACATCTTTCCACTTTTATTTGTATTTGTTGATTCTAAGATTTTACTAAGCCTTCGCATCTTGTGCATATTCGCTCGTCATTACTGTGATGAAATCTGCTAAGGCATGTGCCTTGATTACACTTAGTGGTTGGAAGTGCATTTCATATTTCCCTAACTCAATAGCCCACCTTATCATTCTACTAGCTGCTTTAGTCTTGCTGAGAATGTTCTTGACTAGGTAATTAGTATAAACAACTATCTTATGACTGTGGATATAGGCTCGTAACCTTCTTGCTGAGTATACTAAGGCTAGAATTAACCTTTCGACTGGCCTGTATGTTATCTTTGCACTTTGTATTATTCTACTAATGTAGTATACTTGTATCTATTTTTGGCCTCTTGTCATACTAGAACCAATCTGACTGCGTTCTTTGAAACTGCCAACTAAAGATATAGGGTTTCTCCTGAGATTGGTGAATTCAATGTAAGCAATGCCTGGAGCTGCTCCTTCAAGGAATCATGTACCTTTTGACTTTCTTCGTTCCAGCTAAACTTCTTTACCTTCTTTAGGACTTTGAAGAGTAAGAAATGTTTCTCAGCTGCCTTTGAAACAAATCTATTGAGTGTTGCCAATGATCTCATTAATATTTGCACTTCTTTTTACTGTTTGCGGTTGAGGAATATCAACTACAACTTTTATTTTCTCAGGATTTTCTTCGATTCCCCTAGAGGATACCTTATATTCTAATCATTTCCCTGCACCTACTCTAATTATGCATTTCTTAGGACTAAGCTCCATGCCGATTGCACTTAGTGTATCCAATGTCTCCTTCAAATCCTTCACGAAGCTGCCTATCTTTGTAGTTTTTACAACCATGTCATCAACATATTCTTCCACATTTCGTCCTATTTGATTGCGAAATGCATTATCGATCACTCTAGGATATGTTACTCCTGCATTTTTTAGGCCAAACAACATGTTCACATAACAAAGTATTCCAAAGCTTGTTATGAACACTGTCTTCTCCGCGTCTTCGAGATTAATTAATGTTTTCCTTTATACGTATGCAAAAAGGCTAGGACTTCATATCCTGAAATCACATCAACTAGCTGGTCAATTTTAGCCAAAAGATAGTAATCATTTAGGCATGCCTTGTTCAGATTTGTGAAATCTATAAAATTCTCCATCCTACGTCTGCCTTTTTTACATCACTGGATTCGCCAGCTGATGTGTCCATTTTATGTGGATATTTTGAGTTCTTTTTGTATTCATTTTGGTATACTTTGGTGCCTTGAAGACTA
>JAULKK010285799.1:0-13846 GCA_032355705.1 Rubia peregrina
TCGGATGGTTCTATTGAGCGACATAAAGCTCGTTTGGTTATTCTTGGTAACCGATAGATTGATGGAACTTATTTTACTGAGACGTTTGCTCCAGTCGCCAAGATGAGTTTTCTTCGTATTTTCTTGGCTGTGGCTGCTATTCGTGGTTGGGATCTTCATCAGATGGATGTTTACAATGCATTTTTGCATGGTGATATTGAGGAGGAGGTGTACATGCGTCTGCCTCAGAGTTATACACTTCCGGCTCCCGGATTGGTTTGCAAGCTTCGCAAATCTCTTTATGGTTTACGACAGGCTCTGCGGAATTGGTTTGCAAAACTTGCTGCTGCTCTTCGCATCTTTGGGTTTTTTCAGAGTAAGGCGGATTACTCCTTGTTTTCTTACTTGAAGGATGGTGTTTCTTTACATGTTTTGGTTTATGTTGATGATCTTATTGTTGCTGGTTCCTCTCCGGAGATGATGATCAAGTTTAAGAAATATTTGTGCTCTTGTTTTCACATGAAGGATTTCGGTGCCCTGAAGTATTTCTTAGGCATTGAGATCGCTCGTCGGCCTGATGTGATGTTTCTGTGTCAATGGAAATATGCCTTAGATATTTTGTCTGATACTGGGTTATTGGTAACTAAACCCACAGATTTTCTCATAGAACAACAACACAATTTGGCAAGAGATGATGGTCCTTTGTTTAATGACTCTGCGCAGTATCGCAGACTAGTTGGGAAGCTCATTCATCTCACCATCACTCGTCCAGAGCTTAGCTATTCAGTTCAGACCTTAGCCAAGTTCAGGGAAAAATCGCTTTGGCGCATTAGCAGGCAGCTCTGCGAGTTTTGCATTATTTAAAGAGTCATCCCGGTCAAAAAAAATTCTATCAGCTAAGAGTTCTCTTCAACTTCCAGTATTTTGTGATTTAGATTGGGCAGCTTGTCTAATCACTCATCGCTCTTTGACTATTTACTTTGTGATGATTGGTGAATTTTTTGTTTCTAGGAAGACGAAGAAGCAACCGACTGTTTCTCATTCTTTGGCTGAGGCAGAATACAGAGCCATAGTTGTTGCTTGTTGTGAGTTATTGTGACTTAGGCATTTCTTTGCTCTTTGGGTATTGCTCATCCTACTCCAATGCGCTTGTATTGTGATAGCCAACCAACACTTCCTGCTGCATACAATCCGGTGTTCCATGAGAGGACTAAGCACATCGAGATTGACTGTCATTTTGTTCGTAGCTTGATTCAATCTGGTGACATTGTTACTTATCATATTGGTACTTCCAATCAACCAGCTGATTTGTTTACTAAGGTGCTTAGAAGACAGTCATTTCAGAGTTTACTTGGTAAGTTGGGAATTCGGGATCATTATGCTCCAACCTGAGGATGAGTGTAGAGATATTTTGTGATATTATTGTACTTTAGATAGAATTTTTTTTTATTTGTGATTCTGTTTGTGCCTATCTATATAATGTACCCATGTATCATTAATGAAAACACACGTTCATATTTTACACTCTCCTTGTTCAATCACCCCAAGCAGAACACGTGCAGTTTGCTTGCCAACATCATCTGCAGGGATGAAGGGTTTCATTTCCTCTTCATCATCTCTATAAGTAGTATTGGCTAAGATAAAGAAGCTAAAAGTTGTTTCTGCAACAACCAAACTCCCGTATCGTGGTGACCTGCAGTGGATATACAGAGTATGAACAACAAAAAGAGGGGGGAAATTATACAACTACAATGGAATCTGCCACATCAATTTAATAAAGAAAAAAAGAACAAAATCATGATAACATACTTTTGAGATAGTGGATCGGATCTATGTCAGTAAATATGTGAACATCGAGAAACGAGCGATTAAAGATCCCACGAGCAGCATGTGTTATTAACTTATTATGTTCTCTCTCAAAGCATTGACCTAAGGCGAGTGTGATTAAATGAGTTAATCATTCAATCACTTGTATACAGATCAAATTTATAAGATTTTTTAATGAAAAAACCCCCTAAGGAATGAAGAAATGGGGATTCTCACATTGGGATAAAAGAGTGAATGGTTGAGATTAAATTGATTAACAAATAAACGGTTCCAAATATTTTTTATTTTTTATTTCACAAAATTCACACTTCAGTTAGTCTATTACTATAGTTTTTCCTATAAATATTGATTTATTTAAATTTTAAAATTTAATATACATATTGTTACAATGTTATCAATAAATACTATTATGTTCCTTTAATGTTCAAATCCTAATAGTTTGACATGATCCTCCATAATAGAGCATACACTAGCGATCAATATTTTTTCCTTCTATTCCCATCAAATTGATAAAGACAAGAAAGAAAGAAAAAAAAATCAAAATCAATTCAAATAAGGTTAAGTATGGTTTCACCCGATGTCGCTAGAGTTTCTGTTGCAATTTTGGGTCACCCGACATCGAGTACACCTTTACCCAGCATCGGGTGAGAGCAACTATAAACTTCAGTTTTTTCCCAACTGAAGTCAAAAGACATCTTTTAACTTCGATTATTTTAAAACCGAAATAAAAATAACTTTTCACTTCAATTTTTCTTATAACCGAATTTAAAATTTCTTTTAGCTTCGGTTATTAGTACAACCGAAGTCAATAAGGCGAAGTTAAAAGCCTATTTTGTAGTAGTGGTTGGACCTACTGCAACATTTTTTTACAAGTATTACCTTGGGCGACGTTGCATTAGATCTAACGCAACACTTTTTGAGATTTAGGTAACATTTTTCAAATGTTTAAGAAACATTTTATAAACTATTGTAACATTCTAATAAATGTTGTTAGAATACTGTTACTTTAGATTTATTTTGTAGTAGTGATTAGTTTAAACCAAGGGTTATTTTTTATTCTCTGTCAATTTATATCATATTTTTAACATATTTGTAATAGATTAGAGGGTTATTTGGAAAGGAATTGACATTTTATCAATTAGAAAGTTATGATAATATCACGTATTTTTATATTATAATTATTTTAATTTACGAAGTGTTTTAACATCCTTTTGAAGACCTCCCATGATAGGGTCAGTGTTGAAGTTTTCGATGTCGAAGAGATAACAAGATTGTGGAGAGAACTGAAAATGGCTTAGGTTTCAGGTGTATTTCTACAATAATTAGAACTTTCTCAGTTAAATTGTGGTGGAAATATAAATGTGCAAAGGCTCCATGGACCTTTTTCATTACCTCTCTCCCTAAATCAGCAAGAACTTCACAAAATTGGAAAAGAATTTGCCAAGTTAATGCTTTTGCTGAAGAAAACACAAGGGTTATTCATGGTGATGGGAGATGCAACTTTTGGAATTCAAACTGGACTGATAGAGGTCCTCTAATTGATATCATTGATCATGAGAATTCTGGAATTCCATTGACATGCAGTGTGGCACATTTTATTCAGAATAAACATGTTTTTCTGCCTCAAATCCTATCACTTATAGATGTTTCTTTGCAGGTCTTCCTACAGAATGCTAGGTGTCATACCCACAGGAGGGACAGACTGATTTGGAAACCAGAAACTAAGGGTAATTTCAGCTTCAAAACAGCTTACAATGCTCTGCGGGATCAACGGGGTAATTCTAACTCTTTAAGAACATTATGGAATTCCAGGTTGCCTAAAAAGATTTCGGTTTTCATGTGGAGAACTATAAATGCCATTCTACCATTTGACAATATACTATCACACTTTGGATTCCATCTACCTTCAAAGTGTCTCTTTTGTGATAACTTAGACTCTCTAAATCATTTTTTCAATGAGTGTATCCTGGCTGCAGAGGTGTGGACTGAAATATACAGATTTTTAGGTATTAAGCCACCTATTTTCAATTCTATTTGGGACAGAATCTCATATCATCTCACTAAATCGGGTTTTACACAAATACACACTCAAATCATCCATAATATAGTGTCTTTCACATGCTGGTGCCTTTGGAAAGCCAAAAACAAATTGCTTTTTGACAAGTCAAAGACTAATGCTGGAGTTTTGAGTAGAGAGATTAAGTGCATGATTTTTAACTCTTATGCAGCAAAACCATTTTACATTATACATGCTTTTGACAAGGAATTGGCTGCGGGGGGATACTTCCCTTTATGGTTAAAACCTCCGAAGCCAAATATAGTTAGCATCTACTGGAAGAAACCTCCCTCGGGTATAAAATGTAATGTGGATGCATCTTGGGATGCCACCACACGTAAGGCTGGTTTAGGGCTTATTCTTAGAGATGTGAATGGATCTTTTTTGGCTGCAATGTGCTCTTATGTTGATGCTAACTCTCCGGTACATGCTGAAATGATGGCCATTCAACTTGGGGTCAATCGATCTTATACATGTCGAGAGAGCATACATTTGGAATCTGATTGCCTCCAAGCGGTAAATATGGTCTTAAATCCGGAGCAAGCGAACTGGGAGTTGTTTGAGGTGGCGGATGATATCTGTGGTAAGCTTGGCTCTATTCATATCTCACACATTTTTAGAGAAGCTAACACGGTTGCTGATGCTTTAGCAAAACATGCTCTGGCTCAAAGAAGTGGATGTTGTTTCAACACACAACTACCAAAAAATTTATTAGGGCTGTTGCTGTTAGATAAAAATGAAATTCCATCACTAAGAGTATCCCAATAATATAGATGCTACTCATTGGCCTTCTTTTCTTTTGCAGGGAAGGGAGTAAACTCTTTTTCATGAGAGCGGACTTATACTTTGAAGATGACATTGCTTGCATCTACAGAAGTAGGGCCTTCGAGTCCGGCTCCTGCTATCAACGTTGCTGATGTTGCACCACTAATCATCATATCCTATAATCATCAAGATGTTCCTATTCACCAAAGAAGGCAAACTGGATGCTATTTTTGTTCTGCTGAAAGTTCACGCTGGGAGGATATGGAATGTGTGTGGCATGCTTTGTTTGGGAGATGTTACATGTTCTTTTTGGGAAACCGTACTACAAGTCACACACATCACTTTTGATATCATTTTGGATCAATGTAGAAATATGAGATTATCTTCTTAAACAATTTGTTTAGGTTGATAATCTTACTTTAGATAACTATGTATAAGTTAATTCCATACACACTTCATTACCTGGTCCGGCCTACCTTATACTAACACGGGGTGTGGAGGTATTCGAGTAGGAACATCGGGTAAGTAGCAAACTACATATTGTATCTCAAGCTTCTTTTTAAGGTTTAGGGTGCCTATAAATTCCCTTCATCTCAATGAGATGATTTAATTTTAAAAAAATCCCATAAATAAAGGAATTTTCCTTATCTCAACTATCTTATAATATTCCTTTAATCCAATTCCATAAATATAAGGATTTTCCATAATTCCATTATGCTTCTTCACAACTGTTCTAAATATTGCATAAATCCTTATTGCATAAATATTGCATAAATCCTTATTCATTCACAACTGTTCTAAATATTGCATAAATATTTCATAAATCAATTGCGTCGCAATATTCTTCTCACAAATATGCTTTTCGACAGTATGTTCCAACATGGAATGTTTTCTTATTTAACACTAGTTCACAATTGCCAACACATTAATCCATGAGATGCATGCGACTTTACAATCTTCCCCTTTGACATTTTGTGGACCCAGCCTTTTTGGAATATGAAAACCAAAAAAAAAACATCCAGCACACTTAGACATTAGAATTCCAGAATCCCCTATGTTGGAACATACTTGAGTAACAAACTCTGAATTAAAACGAATACCCCAATTCCAGAAAACCAAAAATAATTCATAATTTGAATTACACCACCAAAGGATCAAATGATCCAAAATCAACAATAATAATCATCTCCCCCCTTTAGGGCCAATAAACATGCCAAAAAAACATAAAAGACCAGCATGAGCTAGCAATGGACTAAAAAAACATTACCTTATCTTATATTACCAAATCTAATTATAATCAGATTAAAACTGAATATGCTAAACCCTAATGGACTGTTTATTTTCGAACTGTTCTCTTAGGGCCCACATGGCCGAATTATAAAGTCCAAAACCCAAAATTAATATTTACAATGATCACACAACCTCATTAAAAAAAATTCATGGGAAAAAGAATATATTGTTCTTCATAATGTCTTCGGTTGATCCATAAACTTGAATAAGTAATCCAAGATTTGTAGACTTCTTCTTAAGTTCTTCATTATGAAGGCGATCAATCAAAGCATTCAATACAACATTTCTAAGCTTCATGCTTGACCTTAACATAGGTCCATCCATGTCACTTAGAGGATCACGAACATATCTCTTGAATGTTTTATCAAGACGTGGAATGTCTTCATTTATGTTGGCAGTCATCTTAGGATCTCCATCAAGTTCAAGGTTCACTGGCCTCTGTGTTCCAACACACTAAAACAATCTGGCCATTTCTCGGGTAAGTGTTGTTGTATTGGTGGATGGCATCCAACAATTTACTGCCACCTGGTACTGCCCGAAAAACCTTAAAGTCAGGCATGAAGCCTGAGAATATCCAGTGGCTCCCCATACAGTTTTTACACCACCTGAAATTTTTTCAAGATCTGATCTTCAGATACCTTCATAAAAAACTCCTTCAAAATCTGGAGTTTTCAGCCCCAAAAGTTTATTGATTCTTTCAGCTGAAAAATTGACAATCTTTCCACGAACATATACCCTATTGTACCAGGGTGAATCAGCCTCCAGATTCCCAGACATTAAGTTCAAGTATACCTCAAAGAAAATCTATTTGTTGTAATCTATGAATCCTGTAGCAGCCTTCTTCATTCCCACTACTTCTAGAAAATATGAGAAACCACTAGGGGTGTATTCTACCAAATCAACTTCCTCTGAGAAAAAAATTCTCTCATATCTTCACAATTCAAATCATAATAAGTCTCAGAAAATGCTTGACTTACTGGAGGGGGAGGTAGTACTGATCTGGTATTCTTCTTTCTTGGAGAATATTCTGTTGCCTTGGTTCTCTTGGATGGCTTAAGTTTTAGCCTCATCAATCTTCCTTTTTTCCTTCACGGTCTGAATGAATTCATCCAGAACCTCGTCACTAGAGTAACCAAGATCAGGGCTCTGCTCGGCTTGCTCCTGCTCAGAAGCCTGTGTTCCAACATGATGTTCCTGTGTTGGAACATACTGTGATGTACCCTCTGTTCTCGCAAATTCAAATGTGGGGCCTTATCCACCTATCTTCAATCCCTCAAAATCTTCAAGAACAACATCTTCATGCATTGGAATGTCTTGATCTCTCAAACCTTCTCTACCAGAGCCCAAACTGGTTTCATCAACCTTTATATCCTCTGCTGATTGGTATGTTGGAACATACCCTGCCTGAGCATCATCATCACTATCAGTAATCATAATGATTGGAGGTTTCACAGCCCTAAACTCCTCAATATTTCTTGCATTCTCATAATCAAATTTGATCATTTTCATCTGATTAGTGGATTTCACAACCTTCAACCCTACAGCCTCTTCTTCATAAATTTCTTCTAGTTTCTCATAACTCATTCTCGGGATGTAGCAATAGACATGGAATATGTCTTTGCCTCTTTATCCCTTATACTGTCCTCTCAGCAGTTTAACATCAAAACATTATATATAGTACATATCACTTATATCTCCAGACAAAACTTCATCCATTATGATGTCTAAAAATTCAACCTTCATATTATCTAGATTTCTTAAATCAACAGGCACACGATTTGCTTGAATCCATTCAGCAAAATCATCTAGAGAATTAAACACTTTATCCTTCCATACTACTTCAGTGTTTTTCGATACTGTTACCTTCTGAAATTTGGGTTTCTCCGTGCTCGACTGATCCTCCATTTGATTGGTAGAGGTTGATCCTTCCTCTGGCTTCAACAGTTCTCCAAGAGTAAGGAAGATCAACTTCTAAATTCCGGCCATCTTTGAAAGTATCTCGATAAGGAGTTTAGAGTAGGTTAGGGAGTTTGGTATTGCTCGAGAAAATCTTGGTAGAATAACTTCCAAGTGCTTGAGAATTTTTGTAGAGGTGGGAGAATGTAGCACGAAAAAGAGGGAATATGGAGAGTTGCAAAGTAAAATAACTTCTTCCCCTTTTTCACCTTTGTAACAGTGTCCACTTTTTACCTTACCAAGGTAATAATAACTTTCCTTCTCTTGTCACATAATTTCTCATCATAAGTTCCAACATACTCTTCAACCACTTCTTTCCTTCTTCATCTGCCATATTTTTTGATTTTTTTCTTTTTTCCGAAACAAAACTAACTTAAAAACTAACCAAAAATATACATAATGTAAAATGGAGTTTCAGGCGTACCTCACATTTGACACACACAAAGGTGTTGTCTAAGAAATTCAAAAGTTGAGGCGTCCAGTGGTTTAGTAAAAATATCTGCGTATTTTTGCATCTTGGAACATAGTCTACCGCCACCTCTTTTCTTTCAACCAAATATCTAATAAAATGATCCCTTATATCAATGTGATTTGTTCTTGAATGTTGTACCAGATTCTTAGAGATGACAATTGGACTTTTGTTGTCACACATAATCTTTAGAGGACCTTGATGAATTTCATAATTATTCAACATTTGTTTCATCCATAATATTTGTGCACAACAACTTCCAGCAGCAAGATACTCAGCTTCAGCAGATGATAGAGATATCAAATTTTGCTTCTTACTATACCAATACACCAAATTTTTACCAATAAAGAAACAACCATCAGTAGTACTTTTACGATCATCTACATTACCAGCCCAATCAGAATCACTATAACCAATAACATTAGAATCTTGATTCTTGGAATACCAAATTCCATAATCAGAAGTCCCACTAACATATCGAATCACTCTTTTCACTGCAGTCAAATGAGATTCCTTTGGATCAGCCTGAAATGTTGCACAAACACCAACACTGAAACATATATTTGGTCGACTTGCAGTAAGATACAATAGACTTCCAATCATGCTTCTGTATAGTTTCTGATCGACTGAAACACCTTTTTCATCCTTCACCAATTTTTCTGTGGTTTCCATAGGAGTTCGAATAGCACGAGCATTCTCAAGGCCGAACCTTTTCACAAGATTCAATGCTTACTTACTTTGGTTTATGAACTATCCATTCTTTTCTTCCTTAACTTGAAGACCCAAAAAATAAGTAAGTTCACCAACCATGCTCATCTCAAACTCGGCTTGCATTAGAGACACGAAATCCTTTACCATAGATGATGAAGGAGAACCAAACACAATATCATCTAAATAAATTTGAGCAATCAAAAACTTTGATGATTTCGTGAGCACAAAAATGTACGATCTACTCCCCGTCAATGATAACCTTTCTTAAGTAGAGAGTCAGTAAGTCGTTCATACCATGCTCTCGGTGCTTGTTTCAACCCATATAGTGCCTTCTTTAGTCGATAAACTTGATGTGGATGGTGCGGATCTTCAAACCCTTTAGGTTGCTCCACATATACCTCCTCATTTACCACTCCATTCAGGAAAACACTTTTCACATCCATTTGATATAATGTAAAATTCATTGTACAAGAATAGCAAGCAAGATACGAATGGATTCTAACTTGGCAACTGGTGTAAAAGTTTCATCAAAGTCGACACCTTCAACTTGAGTATATTCTTGTGCCACCAATCTGGCTTTGTTACGAGTAATCTGGCCATCAGTATCCGATTTGTTTTTGAAAATCCATTTTGTACCAACGATATTAACACCTTTCAGACGAGGAGTAAGATACCACACATCATTGCGTTCAAACTGTTCAAGTTCTCTTCCCTGTGTTGGAACATACTGACTGGGTGTGGGTGAGTGTGTTCCAACATACCTTTCAGACATCGGCTGGTCATCAGTTTGTTGATGTGTTCCAACATACTCATCTGATTGTTCTTGCGTAGTAGCCTATGTTGGAACATGCTCAGCATCTGGTTAATCATTTTTCTCATTTGAATCCTTTTTGTCATCTGAATCATCAACCACAACATTGATTGACTCCATAAGTGTATTTGTGTGAAGATTAAATACACGATAAGCTCGACTGTTCACATAATACCCCAGAAATATACCAACATCACTACGATTATCGAATTTTACCAAAGGATCTATATCTCGTAGAATGTAGAACTTGCTTCCAAACACATGAAAGTGAGATACATTAGGCTTTCTTCCCTTCCAGATCTCATAAGAAGTCTTGTTGATAAATGGTCTAAGATACACCCGATTTATAGTATAACAAGATGTATTAACAGCTTCTGCCCACTATTTTTTGTGTATCCCTTTTTCTGCAAGTATGAATCGAGCCATCTCCTGAAGTGTTCTATTCTTTCTTTCGACAATACCGTTCTGTTGTGGTGTAATAGGAGCGGAGAATTCATGTTGAATCCAAGCTCATCACAGAAATCACTGAATTGAGAGTTTTTGAATTCCCTACCATGATCACTTCTGATTCTGACAATATTTTCAATCGAACTCCCTTTCTCTATCTGTAGTTTGACTACCAAGCTTCTAAACACATCCATAGTATTAGACTTTTTTTTGAGAAACGCCACCCAAGTAAATCTCGAAAAATCATCAACACATACAAAGATGTACTTCTTGCCACTCACACTAGGTGTGTTGACTGGACCCATTAAATCCATATGAAGCAATTCCTTGAGGTAGTAATATACTGTACTGCAGAGTGAGGAGACCGAATCTGTTTACCTTACTGACATGGTCCGCAAATAATTCCACTCTTGGTTGCAAGCATAGGCATTCCACGTACTGCCTTCGAATTTGTAATTTTTACCAAGGTTTTGTAGTTGATATGACCAAGCTTCCTATGCCACAGTGTGCCCTCATCTTGATTTGAATTTAAACACCGTACTTCTTGCTCTAGAGGATAACAATTATCTGATGATCGAATACCAGAAAGAACTCTTTCACCACCATGTCTAACAACACATTTGTCCTTCTGAAATTCAACTATCATATTGTCATCACACAACTGACTGATGCGTAGCAAATTCGACTTTAACCTTCAACAAGCAACGCATTTGTAAACACTGAAAAATCCTTCAATTTGTATTTCACATTTTCTTATGACACGACTCTTCTTCCCATCACCAAAAGTAACCGAACCACTATCATACGGTTTTATCTTCGTAAAAAACTCTTGAGTTCCAGTAATGTGGTGAGAGCATCCACTATCAAAATACCACGAGTCTCTAGAATGTGCAATAAGTGAATTATGAGCAACAAGACAAGTATTCATGCATTTGGGAATTCATACCTTTTGAACCAGTTTTGACCGTTGGGTGCTGTCTATGTTGGAACATACCGACAGCTGACGTCCGTTCATAATATCGTTCAATAATTTTAGGCACCGTTCCTCGATGTGTCCTTGAAACATGCAATAACTACATATAAGATGTTTTCGAATCCGAGTGTTCATCACTTTTTCCTTCATATCATGAACCTCTTTTTTGAAGTTTCTCACATCGCATAATGTATTGCCATAACCGATCTCTTGTCAATATCCAAAGTTTTTTCCCATGGTTAGGATGTCGTCTAACTTTGCCTTTCCGGAATTCAATTTTCTGATTGTTGTTTCTGTTAATTCATCCCGTTCAGTCATCTAATTTAATGTCACATTCAGATCTTCAACTTCATCCTTAAGTTTTTCAACTTGCACTATCAATTCCTTCTTTGTTTTGGGAAGCTGACTTTTCTCTACCTTCAGGGATTTATTTGCTTCAGGCACCTTTAACCACATGTCATACATTTGTTCATATGAAGTGTAGATGTCTTCACTACTCACAGATTGATCATCTTCATTGCTGGAAACATCAGGAGAGCGTATGTTGGAACATACCGGTTCTGTGTTGGAACATACAATAGTATCTGTGTTGGAATATACACCCACAACTTCTTCACAAATTTTTGCTCCAAATATCACATAATTACTGGTAAGTTCCTCTCCATCTTTCGCATCTTCTTCATCCTCACTCCATGAAGTAAATATTCCTTGTTTCTTCCGGGTATTAGCACATTCAGACTAGATATGTCCAAAACCTTCACATTCTCTACACTGAATCCTTCCTTGCGGTTTTGCTTCACCACATTGATTTCTTGTGAACTGTTGGTTTCCTTGCTCCATGCGATTTTCACGGTTCCAACCAATATTTTGTCCACTTGGTCTATTTCCTCCAGTTCTCTCTTGTGGTTTCTTGTTCACAACCTTCTTCAACATTCTCGAAAAATTCTTAGTGATGAGAGAAATTTCTTCATTACCATCCTCACTATCTGACTCATGATCATTCCATGATGAAGATGCTTTAAACGCCAATTCCTTCTGAGTCTTCTTTGCAGGCTGTTCCATGTTCATCTCATATGTTTGTAGTGATCCCATTAACTCATCCAAGGACATTCTGGATACATCTCTTGCTTCTTTTATCGTTGCAACCTTCATAGAAAATCTCTTGGGTAGTGATCTTAAGGTCTTCTTCCCCAGCTTAGACTCTTTGTAGACTTTTCCCAATTGATAAACCATATTAGAGATGTCTCTCAATTTTCCGTTGAATGTGGCAATCGTGTCATTTTCCTCCATCTTTAATTCTTCGAACTTAGTTGCCAACATCTGAAGTTTGGATTCACGTACTCTACTAGTTCCTTCATGTACAGTCTACAAAGTATCACATGCTTTCTTAGCCTCATGACATGTAGAGTTGAGCTTAAACTGATTTTCATCAACTGCTGTGAAGATTGCATTTAACGTCTTTGAATTAGCAAGAAAGCCCTTCAATTCATCTGGGGACCATGATGATTTATCCTTGAGCATTTGTTTCTTAGAACTTGACTCTACTTCGTTCTCCTCATTGCTGGATTCTAAATCTTCAGTTGGAGGGTTCCACTCGTTCTCAACAAAGTGTCATGCAAGTTCATCCAGAGAATTTATAAACACCCTCATACGAGCCTTCCAATAGTTGTAGGTTGATTCTTCAAGAAGAGGTGGCCGAGACACAGAAGCTTCTTCTATTGTCACCATGGTAAAACTGGATCACACTTTCCTTGACACAACCAAGGTAAAACGTAAGTGACCATGCTCTAATACCAATTGAAGAAACTGGTTTTACCTTTTTAGCTTAACTTTTAATTCTATGTTCCAACATAGTCTAACTTAACCAAGTACGAAAATAAATAATGCACGAGACACACAACTTGGTTACGCAGTTTGATGAAATCCACATACATCTGCGGTGCCTAGCCCAGTTCAGAATTAATTCACTAATTAGAGATATAGTACAAAGTACACCATACAACTATACTTTTCTTCTAATTACAACGTGTGGATTTTGCAAACTCCCCTTGATATCGATCTGTCTTGATCAGTCTCCCTCTAACCTCGAACTCGTCGATGTTAGATCTCCTCCCCCAAGGAATTAAGGCATACGTTATGAACTTTAGCACACAGGTCGTGTATGTTGGAACATGATAATTCCGGCTCTCGGCAAAACTCTCGATAGATAGAAAATCTGATGTGCATATTTTCTCAATTTAATTCGTTGTCTTTGCAACCGTATAATGTCCTATATTTATAGTCCATTGGAGATAAGAATACTCCATAATTATCTCCATAATATTCATGTTCCTTATATGCTTTTGAAGGATACCCAAATCCCATAAATAAAGAGATTTTCCTTATCACAAATATCCCATAATATTTATTCAATTCCAATTCCATAAATATAGGGATTTACCATAATACCAATATGCTTCTACATGGTTGAACACATATTGCGTAATATCCAATTTACATAAAACAAAATCCGTCACAATATTCTTCTCGCCACGACTGTACTTTGGAGTATGTTCCAACATG
>JAULKK010285817.1:0-13844 GCA_032355705.1 Rubia peregrina
TCTACCATTGCCTTCTAACACAGTCGCTCAGATCACTCTCTCTTCATCTATCATCACGGTCCTGGCATGACATATTTCTTATTATATGTTGATGACACCATCCTTGATGCACCCCAAAACTGCAGTCGTTGGATCTACCGCTCGAGCTCATCGTTGTCTGTAAAAAAAAAGTCCCCGAAGTTATCCGGGAGAAAGAATCTCTGACGCTTAAGTCAGAAAGATAGTTTTTAAATGATAGAATGAATAGTCCAGTATACAGAGTTACCTCTCTTCTTTATATAGGAAGGTAGATAGAGAAAATCTTTTGTTTGCTTGTGATACAAGTACTTGACTCTTCCCTGGGCCAACCCAAAGGTTATTACCCAATGGATATTATAAAGTGTGTAATATAGAATAGTTTGGGCCAGCTATTCTAGACATTTGAGGTTCAACGAGAATATGCATTATCAATCCTCACCACCTCATCAAAAGCATTGTGGAAGTTTATTATTGCTCAGCTGAATACAGAGTTCGCCATAACGGATCTGGGATCACTCAGCTACTTCCTCGGTGTTTCTGTTACAAGACATACAAGCGGTCTTGTTCTTTCTCAAAAGAAATATGCTGAAGAGATCTTGGCCCATGCCAACATGTCCTTATGAAAACCCTCAGAAACACTCGCCAAGACTAAGTTCAAACTTAGTGCAAAGTACGGTCCTCCTATTGTGGATCCCTCAATGTATCACCACCTAGCATGTACGCTACAATATCTTACCTTCACACGACCTGATATCTCATGAGGAATTAAATAGATATGCCTATTCATGCATGACCTTTCAGAGGAACATATGAGTGCTCTCAAATGGATTTTGCACTACCTCCAGGGAACACTTGATATGGCCCTGCATCTTTCCTCATCTTCTATCAGCGATCTTACTGCCTACACTGATGTTAATTGGGGTGGGTGTCCAGATACTCATCAGTGTACCTCTGGATACTGTGTTTTTTGTGTGGCAATCTTAGCTCATAGTCGTCTAAGTAAAAACCAACCTTGTCTCGCTCTAGTGGCGATGTTGAATACCGTGGAGTTTCCCATGTTGTCACTGAATTATTCTGGCTCCACAACCTTCTCCTTGAACTTCATTGCCCACTCCAAAAGGCAACCATTGTGTACTGTGATAATGTGAGTGCTGTCTACCTATTTGGAAACCCTGTGCATCATCATCGCACTAAACACATTGAGATGGATATCCACTTTGTTCACGAGAAATTTACCCTTGGCCAGGTTCATGTGCTTCATGTGTTCTCTCGGTATCAGTATGCTGACATATTTACTAAGGGTCTCCCTAGGGCCCTGTTTAATGAGTTCCGCTCCAGTCTTAGTGTTCGCCATTCTCATTCTTCGACTGTAGGGGAGTGATGGAATATAGAAGTGATCTTAGAATCAGTGATTGAAGATGTGACTGAATCAATCATGTGATTTTATTAGAAAACTTGATTGGTCTTGATTAACACACAGTACATATATAGTTTTAGGTTCATCATATATGAACCTATGTAAATTATATATATAGCATATATGAAAGACACACCAGAACATGGTGAACTACCCAACTTTCAAGTTTCACTTTTTCAATCTCATTTTTCTCAACATATTCATATCACATGTATCGCGTGAAATTCTGCAAAAAAAATTCTAGTACTTTTTTTTAAAGGTGTTGGTCCAATTGAGCAAGCTCAACCCAAGTTGAAATTATGAAGTTAAGCTACTAGCGATATTTTTTATTGCAGAAAACTTCAAAAGCTTGCTTGAGTACCTTGTGGGGGAGAACAGAGACCATGTCCTTTCCCGCATTAACATATAAATCGAACAAGAGTATTTCAAGCGAAGATATTAAGGATATTTTGTCAATATTTCGATTAGATTCTTTTCCTACTAGATTTAAGTAAATATGCTTATAGTAGAATCCTTTTCCATATAGGATTAGTTAGTTTCCTTTTCCATATATGACTAGTTAGTTTTCTTTTCCATAGGATTAGTTAGTTTCCTTTTCCTTTTCCCGTTGGCCTTTGGTTTTTGTATTTTCTCTATATATAGGGGTCTTTTGTGATCAATATAATCACGTAATTATATTTTACATGATATCAGAGCTAAAATTATAAAAATTATTCAAATGCTAAAAATACCAAAAATCATCTTCACTTCTGCTTCCGCCGACCAATGACAGATGATGATTTACCCGTTATGAACGATTCCGTGCATGAAGCTGCCGCCACAGCCTTTTGCCAAGCCATCGCTATCGCCATGAAGGCCGCTGAGGATGTTGCCACTGCTTAAGCCCCTGCTAATCTCACCATAGCTAACCTTCACGCCACCGCCGATATTTCCTAGGCTGAAACCGATACCGCTAGAATGCTCAGCTCCTCTTTTGAGAAAGAAACATCCCATCCATATTTCGAGCAATCTCAATTTCAAGAAAATATTTAAGAGGACCAAGATCCTCATATGAAAAGGAACTCAAGCATGTCTTGAATTCGTTCTTGAGAGAAAGCTCAACGCCTTAACGCTCCTGCGCCATTACCTACATCTTCATTTTTTCTTCACACTTTGAATAACCCAAGCCTACTGATATCTCTAGTTATTCAGAAAGGTGATAATTATCATGAATGGGACACAACTCTCCACCGAGAACAACAACAGCAACCCGGAAACTGGACCACCACACGCAGGCCAAATTCAAACTGACACCTACGCTGCCGTTGCTGCCTCTTTTGTTTCTTCACCGATCGCCATTGATTGTTCAGCTGTAGGACCCAATTTATTTGATGCCCAATGGAATTAAATTTTAAATATGGTTTCTAAATTAAATACCACTGACAATAAGTCAGCTAAGTCTTCTTTACCTTGGACCATTGATTCTGGAACTTCTTATTATATAGTTGGTGACAAGGAGTTTCTTCATGATATCATCCCTGTTGAATCCGTTGATGTTATTCTCCCTGATGGAACTATATTTACTGTTGTTTACCAAGGCACTTTACGTCTTGGAAATATTATTCTGCCACAATTTTAACTTATCCTTGATTGCGTTGCAACCTATTATCTTGTGCTAAGTTACTTGCTACCCTTAATTGTCTAGCCGTGTTTACCAAAAATATATGCGTATTACAAAATGTTAGCTTGAGGATGGTAATTGGCATGGGTGAAAAGTTGGGTGGGGTTTATTGGTTGCGCACGTTTGAAGAATTTTCCTCTCTAACATGCGCATCGAAAGTCTCTGTCGTCTCCAGGTCCTCTATTTTTGCTGGCATCACCAATTTGGTCAACCTTCCACTTTGGTGTTGTCTTCTGTTTCTTTTATTAAGGATGTTCATTTGGATTTTAATACCATTGCTCCCTGCTCAATCTGTCATTGAGCAAAAAAAAAATCTAGAAATAGTTAATAGTTAATTTTGACTAAAATTACTCGTCCTTTTGAGTTAGTTCATTATGATGTTTAGGGACCTTATACTTTCCCCATCCATTAGTGGAGCTTTTTACTTTTTAACCATAGTTGATGACTACTCTCGAGATGTTTAGGTTCGTTTTCTCATTACAAAATCTGAGGTTGTGCCATATTTAAGGATTTTTGTGCTCTTATTCTCCGTCAATTTTGGCGCCACATATGCAGAGTTCAGGCGGACAAAGGAATATAATTTTTACCACTACGATCTACTTTATTGAATCAAGAATTTTATTTGAGACTTCATCTGTTGATACGTCTTAGTAGAATGGTAGTGTTGAACGTAAGCATCGACATCTTTTCATTGTTGCTCGTGCTCTTCGCTTTCAGGCTCATCTACATATTAATTTTTGGGGAGAAAGCATCTTGACTACTGCCTATCTGATTAATCGTACTCCTACATCTTTGTTGGATGGAATAGCTCCTTACCTATTACTACATGGACGAGAACTAAATTTGGCCTTATTAAGGTTTTTGGATACTTATGCTTATGCTTATGCCTCATCGTCGTGATAAATTTACCTCTCGAAGCCGCCTTTGTGTTTTTCTGGGTTACTCTGCATGAAAGAAGACATGGTGTGTTTATGATCTTAGCTCTCAATCTTTATTTGACAGTCGTGACATTATCTTTTACAAATATTAGTTTCCAGACTCTCAAGTTCCGAATTCAAATTCTGGATCCACATCATAAAAAAATTCCACTAGCCGATAATGTCTTTTTTGTGCCACCAGAAAATTCTACCAAAGTCACGGTTTCACCACGTATCGAGCTGCCCGCTGCTGACCTATCCGTCATTGAAACCAGCACCGTTCACTCAAGCCTTGCCACCCACCAACCACCGTTAGCTATCACCACATCCTAATCGTCCACAACCGTCTACGCTGCCCGCCACTCTAATTTTGATATCGGACCTGCCACCGCTATCTGCTGTCGATCCAGATGCGCCTCTTTTGCCAAACATCCCCATTGTGATGCCTATAGAGAGCTCAGGCTCTACCTCTCTTGAGTTTTTGCCATCCCTGATAGCTCCGATGAGATGGTTTTTGAACCTGAGTTGGAGTATGCACCCGGTCTCATTCGACAGAGCTCGCATGTTAACAACAAGGTGTGAGTGAGATCCTTGAAAGTGGGAAACTTAGATTTAAGAAAGAATGAAGCGAGTCGAGCTCAAGGTCAGAAGAAGCTAGATGCTGTATGAGAGGGTCCATACAAGGTGACTGAGGTACTAGGAAAATACGCATACAAAAGGGAGACGATGGACGGTAGACCAATTCCCAGGACCTGGAACATAGCTAACATGATAAGGTACTACACTTAAAGTGATTGTAAATTTATGTACTCATGATAACTGCTTTTGGGCTGTTTAATGTGATGGGTAGGCGAGACGGGGTTCCTGAAGGGATCAAATTTATTGGGCCTATGAAGGGAAGATGATCCCGAGGAAACCCTGATCTACGTTCCTGCCCTCCTTTTTGTGTAATGCTTGTAATGACTGCAGAATGAAAAGGAAAAAAACCTCCGAATGCACCCAACACCGGAGAAGGACCCAATTCAAGCTAAAGTTGCCAACTGCAGGCCAAATATCAAAGGGGCTAAGGAAAGAAAATCTCCGGCCGCACCCAGAACTGGAGAAAAGCCCGATTGAGGCTAAAGTTTCCGCCCTAGCGCAAACTTCCAGCCTAAAGTGCAGGCCAAATCTCAAAGGGGCTAAGGAAAATGAATCTTCGGCCGCACCCAGCATCAGAGAAAGTCTCGATTCAGGGTAAAGTTGCCGCGCTGGCGCAAAATACCAGCGTAAAGTGCAGACTGGATCTCAAAGGGGATAAGAAAAATGAACCTCTAGCTGCACCCAACACTGGAAAAGGCCCGATTCTGGCTTAAGTTGCTGCACTGGCGCAAACTGCCAGCGCAAAGTGCATGCCAAATCTCAAAGGGGCCAAGGAAAATGAATTTCTAACTAATGCTAAAGCCGTGGATGCATGAATCAGAAGTTAAACATCTAGATGTTGGCCCCAACAGCTAGCACAATAGTAAGACAGGTTACAAAAGACAAATACCTAGATGCTGGCCCCAACAACCAGCACGATAGGTTACATAAGACAAAGACCACAAAACTCTGACGGTAATCGATGTTGGAGTTAAGTGAGATAGCTACAAACCGAGGCCAGCGGAAAGTAAGGCCGCAAGACAAGTTTCAAAAAGCGTAAGAAAACACAGATGAAGCAAAACTAAGAATGAAAATTCATGTCAAGAGTTTACAACAAGAAAAAAAATAGCAGCTAAAAATGTTTCATCCCTCAGCAGGGGAACATACAGATAAAAAAAGAAAAGAAAAGTTGCCCTTCTTCTTCAAGGCTTCGCTGCACCGCCTTCTTCTCCAGCCTCCTTAAGGATCATAGCGCTAACCTCTTCACCTTCACCTCTCGCACTAGCCCTCTTGACATCACTTCCCTTCTTGAAGCTGCTAGCAGTTTGAGAACTTCCTCAGCAGGAACCGCCATGTCTTCATCCAGTTATTGAGTCCCATTAGAGGAATGTGCATAGGCATCTGGGGGGATACTGTTAGGGGTCCAACTGTCAAGCTCAGCCAATGATATCCTCGAATGCAGCTGGAAGAAATATTCAATGAAATTGAATTCCAGGAAAGGAATAAAGGCATCACCAAGGCCAGCTCACAGTTGATCTCCATCCTCTGTGTGAGAGTAGAGGTCAATGGCTTTCAACAAAGCACCGCTCAATAGCTTGTAGGTCTTATTTCTCCGCACCACACGTGAATAAAAGCTCTGGAAGCCCTGAGTGAAGGCCCACTCTTGGAAGTTTCTCAGCTCAACGTTCTTGGCCTCAACATGGTCCAGGGAGCTCTGTAGAGAGCCAGTGACACCCTTCTCAAGATCCTGCTCCATCTCCATAATACGACGAGCCTGGGAATGCAGGGATGCTAGGCTGCATTTCAACTAGGTGACTTCCACCTGCAAGCAATCGTACTCTTCTTGCATGGCCCTAGATGAGTAGAGGTGCTAGAAGGAGAAAGGGAAAGTGAATAAGCACAAATAAAAAACAAGGGAAAAGTAAATAAAGAAGAAGATAGGACAAACCTCAAGAACGGCCGCAGCTGACTGGTCGACCAAAGAGTTGGTGGTGGCAAGTGTGGAATGGGCAGGGCCTGAGAGACCAGTTCTGTCCGTGCAGAGGCGCTGCGCAAATGACCTAGAGAAGATCTTCTGGAAGAAGAGTCGTGCGCAAACGTAGGTGAGAAGGGGATCTCTGAAATAATTTGGGTCACCAAAGCAAGACCCTGATGGCCGGTCGCGGGCGTCTCCGGAACTTCCTCTGAGATGATGGCGGACGGAGGTAGGTTGGGACCTGCACCACTATCTCATCTCCTTCTCCGCACCTTGCAGCGGGTCCTCTTCAGAGCTGGCTCATCATCGTTAACATTATTGTCGGAGACATCGATCGCCTCCACTTGTTAATCAATGATGCCAGTGGCGTCATCAGCATATGAGGCGACAGAGCCTCGACCAGTCCCCAAGAAAGGCAGCCACAGACATTTTTGCAAAAAAGAAAATAATAAAAATAGAAAGAAATAATAATAAAAAAGGGAGAAGAAAAGAGAAGGAGAACGACAAGCAGAGTTAATAATCAAACCAAAGTAGTGAAAACTGCTCAAATTGGAGATACCCTCGCCGGAAGAAATGACGCTAGGAAAAAATAGCAGGCGGATAGCACGGAAGGTGGAATCATGCAAGAAGTGGTCACACTTGATGCTCACGACCTCAAGGAGAGAAATAGAAGGTTGCAGAGAAAAGACTTCAACAACAGAAAGACAAGAACCCCTCCCCCTTTCTGGCCCAGAGGAGTAAGTGACCCTCTCCCTATCAGCAGGGCCCATGACGAGCTCCTTGTCCACAAAGACAAACTGCCTCTTCCACTCAACGCGAGTGGGAAGATAAGTCAACAAATTGACCCCATCTTGCCAGAATTTCAAGAAAGTCCAGTCCGGGGGACATCCTGGCAGAATGACAAAAGTTCGGGAACAAAATAACGGAAGGTTGGACATGGAGGAGGCATCACAAGACCTCAAAAATGAAAACAACCCAAACTGAGCTTAGGGGAAGGTCGGTCAAACCTAACTCGTAAAAGTCCTGAATGACCTGAAAAAAGGGGAAAGTGGAAACCTAAGACAGCACTGCTCGAGAGTATTAAGATAAATGATGATAATGCCCTTGGGAAAATCTATGACTGTTTGAGTGACTCCATGAAGAAGAATATGTTCACGGATGTCATTAAAAATGATATTTTGAGCATTGTAGGCGACCTCCACGACACGAAGAGCTGCCTGGAACTCAGGGTTAGTGGTGTTGCAGTATGAATATGCTTTTGGGGGATCGAAGGTGGAGAACATGGTAATAAAATAAAATGATGGAGAGAAGGAAGATAGAAGAAGGTAGAAAGGGGTACCTGGAAGAAGGGGGAAAAGTCGCCGGAGAACAAAAAAAGTCAAGCGCACGGAATCGCAAAGAGGGGAAGCGGTAAAAGAAAAATGACAAAGGATATGAACATGTGAATAAAAAAGGAAGATAAAGCGGACAAGGGCAATTAATTCCATCTACCTGGACAGGGCGATAAAAAGTAATGAAACCCGCCTACGGAGAAAACAAAGATTACGTAGCCAACATGCAAAAAAACCATCAGAACGGGACCCGTGGAGCACCTTCGGACATATATCGTAACCATCAATGGATGCATTAATAAAAATGAGTTCATGCATTGGCGGGTGGTTTCAGAAAACAAAAGGAGTGTTAAAATGCTACCTGCTCCCTGGAAGTTATGGATAAAAGGTAGGAAAAGCCAGGCTCCGATACAACCATCGACCTGCATGTCCATCTACCTGGTCAGGCCATTGGCTGGGGGGACTTAATAATGTATGGGCCTACACGGCCCAATAAGCATCAAGAAGGCAAGAACGCACAAACTATTAACCCTGGGGACGCTATATCTGGGCGCATAATTAGGTCAATAACGGTTATACGACGCTGATGGGACAACACCATTACCATCAGCCACCAAACCACATATAACGAGGAAGAGTGTTAGACACAATGTAAGATTTTCCAATCACTCAACTATTCACTTAGATACACTTCTACTTGGCTTCAAGGGCTAACGAGAGCGTCGAAGCAGGCACGACCCTGGGCCTGCCTGCCTGAACTTTCTCTGCCTGTCTTGTATATTCAGGTGTATATTGGGCTGGTGTGGATCATCACTGAACATACTACAAATTCTAGTATTAACAGGCTGTAAGTGGGTTTTTCTCACTAAACATAATTCTGATGGTTCTATTAAGCATTATAAAGCTCACCTCGTTGTTTTGGGTAATTGTCAGATTGAAGGGACTGACTTTATTGAAACTTTTTCTCATGTTGCAAAATTAAGTTATGTTCGTATATTTCTTGCTGCTGTGGTGATTAAAAGGCGGTACATTCATCAAATGGATGTTCGTAATGCTTTTCTACACGGTGATCTTGAGAAGGAGGTATCTATGCACCCCCACCAGGGTACCATTTACATGCTTCTGGTCTTGTTTGCAAGCTCAAAAAATCTTCATATGGCCTTCCAGACTCCTCACAATTGGTTTACAAAATTAATCGAGGCCAATGAGTTATTTGGCTTCGTATAGAGTAAAGCAAATTATTCTATATTATATTTTACTTGTGATTCCCAGGAGTTACATGTTCAGGTTTATGTTGATGATTTGATTATTTCTGGCGCATCACCTTCTCTTATGAATGAATTCAAGGCATACTTGAGTTCCTGTTTTCATATGAAGGATCTTGGTCCTCTTTAATACTTTCTTGGAATTGAGATTGCTCGGAATTCGAATGGGATGCTTCCTTCTCAAAGGAATTACCTTCTTGGCATTTTATCTGATATTGGTTTGTTAGCAGCCAAGCCAACTGACATTTCGATGGAACAACGACATGATCTCGTGCGCTCAACTGTACCCCGGTATGAGGATCATGAGTGCTATCGTTGATTTGTTGGGAGACTGATTTATTTCACTATCACTCGACATGAGTAAAGTTATTCAGTTCATACTCTTGCACAATTTATGCAAGAGCCACGTGTGGCACACTGGCATACAACTTTGCGTGTTCTTCATCACTTAAAGCATCATCTAGGTTCATGAGTATTTCTTTCTGCTAAAAGTCCTTTACACTTAACTGCTTACTGTGATTCAGACTGGGCAGCATGTCCTATTACTCGATAATCTATATCTGGATATTTTGTGATACTTGGTGAATCTCCAGTTTCCTAGAAGACTGAGAAACACCCTACGTGATATGAATCTCCTTGCGAAGACTCTGGTTTTGCAGAAATTGGATCTTTCACTCAAGTGGATTTTCGCCCAAACCACTTAAATGGCACGAGAAGCAGCGTCTAGCCCGCAGGGTACACTCAACTCGACTTCTAAGCGTCTAGCTCGCAAGGTACACTTAAAAGGTTTGTTTATAAACGTCTAGCCCACAGGGTACGAATACAAACGAGATATTGATGACTTAAATAGCCCGCAGGTTTAAGCAACATGAAGATAATGAGAATTTCTCAAAAGTCTGAAGCAATCTCGGACAATACCATAGCATAATTATCCTTTCTCTCGGCTGAATGAGTAATCTAATCTTACCAAATCTAATTCTAGTTAGAATAAAACTAAATAAATTAAACCCTAATTAAACTATTACCAAAACTCTTCTAAGCCAACATGACCGAGTTTATGGCTTCATAATAATAATAATAATCCAAAATGATCACACTACCTCATTAAAAAACCCAATGGGAAAAAGAGTAGAATGTTAAACTCCTAAAAATACTAAAATAAGAAAAATATAATAAATGACGTTTTTGACATCTTATCATCTTCACTTAAACGGGGTTTGGAGGTGAAGGGAATGGATTTCATAGCGATTAGATCTATTTTTCGAGATTATTCCACGATTTTCATAATGGACAAGATGTATTCATTCCAAACTTGAGATTTATTCTTATCCTTTTAGCTCTGGGAAGGCTAATAAAATCACCCCCTCACCTTGGTGAGTTCTTAATTTTAAAAAATAAGATTAACATCATTTACCAACAAGAAGTTCTAATTCCATGTTCTTGGATTTTCATTTCAAAGAGCTAAGAATTTGTGCACATTTCTAACCTCCTAACACTTAATCATGCAAATATTTCATATTCTCAAACAACCTATGGAATAAATGAAGCAAACATTCACATTAAGAAAACAATAAATGATAAATAACAAATGCTTCAAGGAAGAGTGAAATAGAGGTTCTCACTACATTGGTTTGGAAGCTTCAATCAATTGCTCCCAAGTACAAAACTAGCCTAGATAATGAAAACTCATAACATAGAACAAAAATCTACAAAGAAACAAGAAGAAATTGAAGAAGAAGAAAAAAAATAGGGTTTTGTAGCCCCCACGTCGGGCCAAGAAAGCTAAGGAATTAGTGAATGAAGTGCTATATATTGTACCAGAAAAAAGGGGTATAAAAAGTAATTTGCAGAGCTATTTTAGTGACCTACACGCCTTCCTCGCGACTCATAACACTACAGTGCCAAAAACTTTAGTAAATTCTTGTTCGCGACAAAAATTTGCGATTCGCAACAGAAATCAGTCAGTTTTGTTTTGCTTCCTCCAGGTGAATCGTTGATCCATTTTGGGAGTTCTTGCAGTCATTATTATGGTGCTCAAGAAGAAATATCCAATGGTACTACCCTTGGAGGCTGGTTCTTCTCGGATTATTCTTAGAACTCTTCCTAAAAACTTAAATCATTCTTCACCCTTTACTTAATTTGCTCTCCTTCTTCACTCTATCTTCTAACACTTTGTAAGTAGCCTTCCTTCTTCTACGATTCTTGTGAATGGCCTTCTTCAATATTCTACCATCCATGCAAAGGACCTTCTTCATGATAGTCTCTAAATAAGCGCACAAAACATATATGAATCGACCAAATCATAAAGGTAGAACATGCTAGACTCCACATGCTTACAAACTACGGAGATGAGGGAAAATAACCACACAAGGTGATTCTAACCCCCGCATTTTGTAAAACACCTAATAATCTAACTAACCATCAATTAAAAAAGCTAAAAAGGGATGTTAATCATACTAAGAAAATATAAAAATCACGTCTCATCAACTTCCCCAATTTAGACCCTTACTCGTCCTCAAGTAAGAACAAGAAAATTTCTAATGTGATTTCTACGATATATTTTCCCAAGAGCACAACCAATACATTATTCTTAGAACTACCCTAACCCAAAATATAAGAGCTTTCCAACCCTCACATGCCGACCTAAGGAGACCTAAACCACCAAAACAATAAAATCATGCCATAATTAGAATGAGGTATAAAAATCCAAAGAAAGTCAAGAAGATAGCTTACTCTACCCAGAAATCCCATAAATAGGTAAAAACAAGAGAAGAGTTCACATTATTTCTATTTCTCTCATTTCTCTCATTTTGCCTAGGTGCCCTCTTGGGTTTTCATCCTAACCTCTCTTTTTTTTCTTTCAAAGCTCACACCTCACCTTTTTCTACACCATAAGGCCTCTCTTTTCTTCATATGTCTCCCTTTTGGATTTTTGACCTATCCGGGTCCCCCCACCAATTTTGCCTAAGTTTTCCTCTTGGGTTTTTAACTTAACAGGAATTTTTTCAAACAAAACAAATCAAAGTAGAGCATGTACACATTACAATACAATACAATGAGATATGTTTCTCTCCCCACACTTGAAACAGACATTGTCCTCAATGTGAACAAAAGGACAAGATAAAGAAATAAGGGAGAAAGAAAAACTCACAACTAGGACTTTAAAGGTCCTTCCCGGTGGTAAAAATGCTCACTCCTCAATGAATGTTCTCTCCTCTATGTTCTCAAAATCTGCCCAATATGCAACTTCAACCCATCCACTACAAATCTACAATGATGCAAGTCTCGATCAACACCCACAAAAAGCAACAACTAGTAGTACTCCTAGATGGTGGTTTTGATGGTGGTTTTTGGAGGTGAAATGATGAGACGTCAAAAACATGTATTTTCCTAGGCATTTAACATCTCTTGTGTTATCTTTTTGTTGGAAGATTTCTAAATTTAGGTAGGTTTACATCATAAGGGGTTTAGATAAACGTTTTCAGTTTTTGTATCTAAATCCTTCATTTTGTAACCTAGTTTGGGTCTAATGGATTTTTGGTCCTTACGAGCATCTAGATCCCTTTTTTAAAGCTTAATTTGTAGATTGCTCGTAAGCACTTTGGATTACTTAATTGAAGGCCATTTGTAAGGATGGTAGGAGATTGAAGGCTACGAGTCAAATGTGGTAGAAGATGAAAGGATCGGAGAAGAAAGACAAAGAAGCAGAGAAATTGTGATCCGGAAGTTTGAACCAAGTTCTAAGAATTATCCGAGAAAAACTATCCTCCAAGGATTACACCATTGGACTCATCATCTCGAGCACTATAAAATCGACTACAAGAACTCTCAAAACGGATCAACGGCTCTCCCGTAGCGATGCAAAGACTGGCCGGGTGAAGAAAAATTGAGCGCGCGCCCGTGCGCCTAAAACCCAGGCAAAAAAGAGCCTTCGGAGTGGAAAATGCCCAGACACCGTTTGGCAGCATGCGCTCATGCATTTAACTATGTGTTCCTGCTCTCCATCATCCGCGCCAAGACCGCGCCAGCGCTCCTAACTGCGCGCACAGTTTCCATGCCAGCGCCCAGGCTTCCACTCCAGTTCCGCCCGGCCGTCCATCACTCGCGCGGCCAGCGCACGGCCGACACACACCCAAGTGTCCAGAACCCAACATTGACCATTCGTCTCACCTTTTGGGGACTATAAATACCCCTTCCTTATCTTCATTCCCCCAAACTTCTCTTGGCTGAAAATTGCTCTCCAAAAACCCTAGACCTCCATTTTCTCTTCTTGTTTTCTTCTTTCTCTTCTTTCTTTTCTTAGTTTTTGTAGATTACTTATGGGTTGTTTGTATTTAGATTAATTAAATCCTTGGGAGCATTGGCTTCCAAACTAATGTAGCAAGAACCTCTATTTCACTCTTTCTTCAAGCATTTGTTATTTAGCATTTATAATGTTCTTGATGTTAAATTTTACTTCATTTATGCTATGGGTTGTTTGAGAATATGAAGTGTTTGTATGATTAAGCGTTAGGAGGTTAGAGATGTGCACAATTTCTTAGCTCTTTGACATGAAAATCCAAGAAAATGGAATTAGAACTTCTTGTTGTGTAATGTGATGTTAATCTTGCTAGATGAGTATGTTAATGTTGTTTGTTCTCATA
>JAULKK010285827.1:0-13841 GCA_032355705.1 Rubia peregrina
AGCTCTCGCCCTGTATCACCCTCTACTCGGTTACCTTGTGTTTGTTCTGATCATGACGCTCCAGCGTCACCTTCAGCCGCTCTGAACCTGATGCCTACTTCTGCGGCCCTGAAACCCATGATTCTGGCCACTACACCTTTGCCCCAGGCTCGCAGCACTTCTGCTCCAGATTCTCCTGTCCCTGTCACTAATGCCTCTCCTGAGTCAGCACTCGTTTGCTTGCATAATATGACCACCAAAATGATGGATGGTTCTCGACGCCCTTGATCCTTCTCTGATTATGAGGTATCTGATTTTCTTGTTGCATTAGTTGCTCAGAATGAGCCCCAGGATTATCGTGCGGCTCTTCGTGATCCTCGCTAGATTTCAGCGATGGATGAGGAAATGAATGCACTTCGTCACCAGCATACTTGGGATTTGGTGCCTCATCCGCCAGATGTGAATGTTGTCGGCTCCAAGTGGGTTTATCATCTCAAGTACTAGCCCGATGGTACTATTGATCGATACAAGGCTCGCCTAGTTGCACAGTGTGTCTCCCAGATTCTAAGGTTTGATTTTGATCATACCTTTAGCCCTGTTATGAAGGCATCCAGTGTTCGTACTATTCTTGCCATTTCCACCATGCATCGTTAGCTCTTGCATCAGCTAGATGTCAAGAACGCTTTCCTAAATGGTGTTCTTGATTATCCTATCTACGTGGCCCAACCTGTTGGCTATAAGGATGATGCACATCCTGATTATGTATGTTGCCTGCGGAAAGCCATTTATGGCTTAAAACAGGTTCCTCCAGCTTGGTTTCACCGGTTCAGTACTTACCAAGGCCAGCTTGGTTTTCTTTGCAGCTCGGCAGACACATCGTTGTTTGTTTTTTCTCGCGAACCTACTCTGATTTATCTCTTGGTTTATGTGGACATTATTATCCTTACGGGAAATGACACTTCTGTCATTCGTCAATTCATTGCTCGAACTGGTAGAGAGTTTTCCATTAAGGACTTGGGCTCTTTACATTATTTTTTTGGCTTGGAGGTTGAGTCTACTTCCTCAGTTTTGTTCTTGGGTCAGGCCAAGTATGCTCGTGATATTCTTCGTAGAGCTGGGATGACTGATGTTACTGTCGTTTCTTCCGCATTCTCAACTTTACAGCAGTACCAGTGGGAAGTTTGCCAAACCTACTCTTTATCAGTCATTGGTTGGTGCTCTGCAGTATCTGACCATCACTCGTCCTGATCTTGCTTTTGCGGTGAATTCTGTTAGTCAGTATCTTCAGGATCCTAGAGATGATCACTTTGATGCAGTTACTCGTATTCTCCGCTATGTTCGTGGGACTATGCACTTTGGTTTGTCATTTCACTCAGCTTGCTCTTCCGAGGTGTTGGCCTATTTAGATGCAGATTGGGCGCATTGTCTCGAGACCCGTCGTTCTACATATGGGTATGCCATCTTTTGGGTGGCAATCTAGTCTCTTGGAGTGCTAAGAAGCAACCCACGGTTTCTCGTTCCAATTCTGAGTCTGAGTATCGTGCCTTGGCAAATACTGCGGCAGAAGTTGTATGGTCATCTCATCTACTGCGTGATCTTCGATTCTCTCTCTCTGGTCCTCCACTTCTACTTTGTGATAAAAACAGTGTCATCTTTCTGGCTCGAAACCGAGTTTCTTCGCCAAAACACATTGACATTGATGGCGGAAAAACACATTGACATTGATTATCACTTCGTTTGTGAGTTGGTTTCTTCGGGCAAGATTCGTCTTCACCATGTTCCTACGGCCCTTTAGCTTGCAGACATCTTCACAAAAGGATGATCTCGCCCCTTTTTTAGTTTTTCAAGTCCAAGTTTTGCGTCTCTGAGCATCCGACGCAGGGGGGTGTTAGGATAGACGAGATCGGTGATTGAGATTTGATTGGGATATGATAGGATATGATAAGATATGATATTTATTTATTTTTCTTTCAAACTCATTCTTGTAACCTATATAAACTGCACTGATCATCATAATAAAGCATCCAAACATTTATTCTTTACACAGTTTTTTACCTTAAAAAAACTTTCAGTTTTTCAAATTAAATAATCCCGTCTCCATAAGTTCTTCGTTCGACCTTCTCCATATGCCACCACCAGCGAACGCGTTGATCAGAGGAACGTAGACGTTGATTCTGGGTGACTTTTCCTCTTCATAGCATGGCTGCAGTTATTGGTCACGTCGATGACAGTTGATTTTATCGTCGGTGGATCGTGAACCAATTTTTATTTATAAATATATATAAGAATAAAACGCATGATGAACTAAGTTTAATTCCATCAATCCAAACATGTTCAATGGATGGATTTGAAGTGTTATTCATGGGTAATTGGGGTCAAGGTGTGCGAATCGGATCCAACGGACCAATGAGGCGATTGGGGTCAAGAACCAGAGCTAATAACCCTCCAAGTCACAGGTCTAAAAGAAGGTAAGAAATGGGAAATTATTGAATCTCTATCTTCATATCCTTGGTCTTGGAGAAAGTATGGGCAAGAACCCATCGACGCTCTCCTTATCCAAGATTTTTTTTAAATTGAGAATTTTCTAGGGAAATGAACTAATAATTTAGAAAAATTTAGCCAAAGGATGGCAACAGAAAGTCACATATTAGACTGACTAACGGTTAAACTAATTATAAATAACATTTTTCTTTCATCAAGTAATAGGTTTGATTTATAATTATTTACACATTACCACACTTTTAAAAGTTTTCAAATTGTATAGATCTTGTTGCAATAAATAAAAACAAACATATAAATCGCTTCATTAGTAAACATCATATAAAATGAAGGGAGATGTATCATATAAGACTTTGAGAAAAGAATCTATAGACTTATCTTTCATTGATTCAGAAGGTATGTTGTCATAAACTAAGTGATTTGCTCCTATGAAATCGGATGTAAATCTGGTCTATTGTAACAACAGAACTTTGAAATTTAACTCTAGGTTGTTTCGCTTCTTGCTCCTAGTTTCATGCTACGACTGATATGGTTTCAGTTGCACAATATCCTCTAATACCTCCCCTCCCCCTCAAGTTCGAGCAGGAGTGGGATGCGAACGTATGCCCAACTTGAACAAAAGTCGACGAAACTGATCTGTCCCAAGGGGTTTGGTAAAAATATCAGCAAGTTGATTGGCGGAAGAGATATAGGTTGGAGAGATTAACCTAGATTGAAAAATCACGTACAAAATAACAATCAAGTTCAATGTGTTTTGTTCATTCGTGAAAAACTAGATTTTCAGTGATGTGAATGGATGCTTGATTATCACAATATACTAGAATAGGTTTGGTTATTTGAACACCAAGATCATTGAATAAAAAAGAAAGTCATTGTAATTCGGCAGTGAGATTAGCCATGGTCTTATATTCTACTTCGGCAGATGATCGAGAGACATTCGGTTTCTTCTTAGACTTCCATGAAATTGGACTAGCACCAAGCATTGTGAAGTAACCAGTTGTCGAACATCGAGTGATCGGGCATCCAGCCCAATCTGAATTTGTATATCCTTGAAGATTTAGGGAACTAGATGAAGATAGAAGAATCCCAAGAGAGAGAGTTCCTTTGAGATAACGGATGACACGCAAAGCCGCCTCTAAATGAGCAGACTGTGACTATTGCATAAATTGACTAAGAGAATTAACAACGTAAACTATATCCGGTCTAGTCACTGTAAGGCAGAGTAAACGATCAATTAAACGTCTAAAAATGCTTGGATCGGGTAATAATTCCCCTGAAATAGGAAGAAGTTTAAGATGTTGTTCCATGGAAAATGTTGAAGGTTTGGTGCCGGTAAGGCCAGAATCCTGAAGAATATCAAGTATATATTTCCATTGGCATAAAAATACTCCATGAATGGATCTTGATACTCCTATGCCAAGAAAGTATTGTAATTTACCTAGATCCTTGATGGAGAATGTCGATTCAAGGCGAGATTTAAGAGATGATATGGAGGATGTATCATTACCCGTTATGATAATATCATCCACATAAACCAACACAAAGACGGAAATGTCATTATGATGATAAACGAAAAGTGAGTAATCTGCACGAAATTGAGTAAAACCTTCATCGAAAAGGGTTGAGGAGAATTTTGAAATGCATTGTCGAGACGTTTGTTTAAGACCGTAAAGAGACGTATTCAAGTGACAAACACGATGATCTCATTGTTTATGAAATCCAAGGTGAATTTGCATGTAGACTTCTTCATCTAGGTCTCTTTGTAAAAATGTCTTATTAACATCGAGTTGGTGAATAAACCAACCTCGAATTGTAGAAAGAGATAATAGCACAAAGACGAAGACCAATTTAGCCAATGGTGCAAAATTATCATGATAATCAATACCTTCTTGTTGTGTATATCCTTTTGCAATGAGTCTATATTTACGACGTTATATACTGCCATTGGATTTGAATTTAGTCTTGTAAACCCATTTGCAGCCAACAACAGACTTATCGGGTGGCAAAGGAGTTAATGTCCAAGTGTTTTGAGCTTCTAAAGCTGCAATCTCCTTGGACATAGCATCACGCCGATCGGCATGTTTCATGGCCTTAGTAAAGGTTCTCGTCTCATGTGTTGTTATAATAGAAGTAAGAAAGGCCTTATGAGTGGAGCTAAATTTATCAAATGATAAATGGTGAGTGAGTGAGTGGATAAGGAGAATTAGTAGTACATGCAGTGGCATTGCATATAATCCCTCAATCGAACAGATTGTTGACGATCACGTTCAGAACGGTGAAATAGTTGTTATGGGATGTTAGAATTACTTTCTAATTCTTGATGACTTTAAGAACTAGAAGTCGAGATAGATGTGGGAGTACGGCTGCATGCGGACTGTAGACTGGACGATGTAGTGATTATAGAAGGATCGATGTTTCCTGGTGAACAAGGTTTGATTGAAGAATTAATGATATCGCCATCATAAAAAAATTGATGGTTTCTTTGTATTAGAAAAAAAAATCATTCGCAGGAGACATGGCTTCTCGAAAGGGAAATATATGTTCCTTGAACACAACATCGCGTGAAACATATTTTTGTTTCGATTCAATATCAAGGATGAAATATCCTTTGTGATTAAAAGGATAGCCTAAGAAGATGTCTAGTTCAGCACGAGGATCCAACTTTGTATTTCGAGCAAAGCAAAACAACCACAAATACGAAGGTGATCGTATTTCGGTGGAGATCTAAGGACCTCATGTGGAGACTTGTTAGATAATACAGGAGTAGGAATTTTATTGATTAAATACGTTGTGGTAAGAACACACTCTCCCTAATAATTGATTGTTATATTGGATTGGAATCTGAGGGCTCTTGCTACTGAAAGGAGATGACGATGTTTCCTTTCAACAACCTCATTTTGTTGAGGGGTGTAAACACAACTTCGTTGACGATGTATGCCATGAGATCGAAGCCATTTTTAATTTCATTTGACAAAAATTCCGTCCCGTTGTCGGATCGAAATTTTTGTAGTTGAGGTAGAAAAAAGCAAAAGTGTTCCTGTAGAGATGGAACCAATAGTATGGGAATATTGTGTGGTGACAAAAGTGTAGAAATACTGAATATATTGAAGAGTTTTAGATTTAGCACACGCGAGGTAGACCCATGTACATCTTGAGTAATCATCGACGATGGTAAGAAAGTATTTTACTCCATCTTTAGATGGGATAGATAAGGGCCCCCATACGTCGCAGTGGAAGAGTTGAAAGCAACAAGAAAAAGAAATTGTTAATTTATTAAACGATAAACGGGTTTGTTTTTCCTATGGGCAAACATTACATTCTGAAGAGAAATTGGCAAACATTACATAAAAATTTAAAACAGTTTAAGCTTTAGTGGCCTAATCGACAATGCAAGGGATCAAATGGTGTCCTATTAGAAACAATGGAAGCAACGGAAGAAAAGCAAGCAGCAGAGTGACAGAGTTGATAAAGACCAGAAACAAGGTCAGCCTGACCAATCGTCTGATTCGAGCATAGGTCCTGAAAAATACATGAAGAATTTAGAAATTCAGTCTTGCAATATAAAGACTTGTTCAATTGAGATATACAAATGAGATTAAATTTAAATGTAGGGATATGGTATACATGTGAAAATCGCAATGTTGGTGAGAAAATCACTTCACCGAGTGATGAACAGTGGCAAGGGAGCCATCTGGTAGTTGAACATGAATATGTTTTGGCAAGGGATAATATTTGTTGAATAAAGATACATCGGTGCAGATGTGGTGCGTTGCACCACTATCGACATACCATATAGGATGATTAATCATATTACCTGTGAGATTCACTTTGGGTGATGTGTCTGGATCAACACCTGGAGCAAACAACATTGCAAGGAGACGATTATATTGATCAGTTGATAGTGATGGAAGATTTGCTTCATTAGGTGTGGTAGCAGCAAACGTAGAAGGATACGTGTATCCTTTTGGCTTTTTTTTAGGAAAGCCATGAAGTTGATAAGAAGTCTGACAAGTATGTCCATACTTGCTGCAGTGATCACAATATGAACGTTGTCTCTTGTTTGTGTTATTGGGACCGATATGTCGAGAATGACGATACTCATACTTGTTAACATTGAGGGCAGCAGAATCAATGTTTGGATGTGCAGTAGCATTAATGAATTGTTGTTCCTACTCTTGTTTGACGAGGTTGAAGATTCGTTGAGCTGAAGGCAACGGTTCAATCAAGAGAGTTTGACTACGAAGACTAGAGAAACGATCATGGAGTCCCTGCAAAAATTCCATTGTGCAATCTCTTTCAGGACGCTCAAGCAAGCCTTTTCCAGTACTACAAATGCATGGTTCATTGAAAGTAAGTGAACCAATCTCATCCCAAAGAGAAAGATTTATATGAGACCGTCTCACCATAACTTAGCGTGAGCCAAGGTACAAACTAAATTTTACAAATTACAGATTGTACCCAATGCCATCCTCTTTAAATAATTGTAGTTTAACCCGCTATCTCATCATAAGATTAGGTGAGACCATCTTACCCTAGTCTTTGTAATTATAAAATAGCACCGTCTAACGCTTAGTCGGTCTAATTTGTGTAGTAAATAGATTTCAAATACGTAAAAATTATATTAGTAACAAAAAACTACACGGCCAAGCATAGTGTAGTTAGCAAAAATATACACCACTATACATCACTAACAATTCCCTAACATTAGTAAACATCCGTCCTTCCTACCACACCAGGCAACACATCAAAAATTTAGAGTACTTAAAATTCACCCAAACCAATCAAAGTACTGCTAAATGCTAATATTATTGCTGCAGCACCTGAATTTATCACTCAACCGACCAACCTTATTGTACCAAGAAATAGCCTCCTCAGCCTTCCTCTCCAACAATCTCTTGTGATCGAGGAGGCAGCATCACATGGAATGACGACTGTCAGGCCTCTCTTTCGGGATTCTCTCCTCTTCGATCTCTTCAAGGTCCTCCTCCTCACCCCTTCGACCTGCCTGTTCCTTCCAATATGCCACGAGCTTCTTTAGGCGAGCAACTTCCTTTGACGACACATTTTTGCTGGGGTCATTTACAATGGATCGTACCCTCGATGCATACCTAAAGGAAGCAGCAATGGAGCATCAGAACATGATTACTGATATCCAGTTCAGACCCCACAGAACAGTATAAATAACTTACACAAGAGAATTGTAGCTCTCGTCCAGGTTTGATTCAGAGGGGGAAACGTTCACAAACATCAATGTTTTTGCATTTCCACCCAGTGAATCACTCATCAGCATCGTCAACTTATGATTCCTGTAGGGAATGTGCTGGTTGCCAGAAGAAAGAGCACTGATGACATCTCCAAGTGCAGATAGAGACTTGTTAATGCTTTGTGCTTCCTTTAATTGGCTCCCAGAAGACCCTGATTTCTTAATCCTCTCAGACCCAGCAAGATCCACAAAACTCAGCTGCATCACATTCAATCCATGAGCTCAAGATTGTAGCATAATTATGTTTGTTGTACGATAACTGGTTTTATCACAAGTAAAGAATCAATACCTTTCCCCTGACAAGAGACTGTGTCTGAAGGTTCGTACTTTCAATTACAATTGAAAGTATAAGATGAGATCTTGAGCTATGTTCATTCATCAATGTACCATTCGTGTGACGCTGTCCAGATCCATGGTGCATAATATTTATAAGTTCGTCATATGATGTAACAGATTTAACCGTCACATTTTCCACAGCCACCATGCCCTAAGCATTCAGACATTGAGAATAATGGTAAGCAGCAAAACAAACAAATTTAACACAGCTTGTATGCGAATTACACATAGCAACACAAGATGTAATCTTCACTATAGGACGTAAGTTTTCTGATTAACAATTACCTTTGAATCCTTTTTAATTTCTAGCTTTTGATGGCTTGCAGTTTTCGGCAGTAAAAGATCAATAAGTGTGTCTTGGTACAGCTCCACCATGTATGCCTGGATCAAATTAATATAATGTAGAACATCAGCAACATAATCTCTTTCTGCACAATGTTCATTTACTATATTTCCAAATACATCATAGTTACCTTCAGGGAAAATGAGAACCTAATATTTTCCCGCTTCATAATCTTAAAAAGCTCGGAGATTGCACGAGGAGTAAGACCAGGATTGGCATATGATCCAAAAATTGTGTATGTCTTCCCAGAGCCAGTTGTCCATATGCAAAAATGCAAACGTTATATCCATCTACAGCAGATTGGACCAAATACTGAAATAGAAACAAACTACGGCAACAGAAATGACATGATTAATTAATCAGAGTACAAATCACACGGAGATCAAATGGTGAGAAAAACTTGCCTTGGTGTCCTCAAAACACATCATCCTGAGTAGCAAATCCATCAAAAACACGATCATACAAGTGCTGTTTTCTTTCCTTCTTTCCATTTATGTTCAACTGTGAACTCATCAGCGCATACAAATGCATTTCTTTCATTCTTGCCAACTTCTTTAGCACTCAGAGGTCTGAATCTACAGTATACCCTGATCTTCCCTTTCATATCTAAGAAATTTGAGTTAAACTTTTCATCATCAAAGCAAGGAAAATAATATCATAGCAAGCCATTCCAACAAACCACTGTCATACTCCATCCATCCCATAATTCAAGTCCCACTCGTAGCATAACAAATGCAACTCTAATTATCGGACATCGGGAGTATTTGAATAACAAAGAAAAGGGTTCTACCTTCTATCATGTTAGAATAACGTTTTCTTAGAACTTGTTCTTCCTTGTAAAGAGCCTCCATCTCAGCCAATTGGGTTGCCCGTCTCTCATGAAATTCTGTACACATTGATCATGAATGCACTCCAAGATTAACACATGACAACCATTTAACTGAGAAAACAATGCAAAGTACATTAACTGCCTGTAACTACTTATGTAATGCATTTTATGGTAAGTTAAAATCTCAAAATCTGATACTGATATTATAATGATCTAGATGTACAGTTACTATATGAACAGCTTCAGAGAAAATATGTCAGACCTATTGGAAACAAGAACTATGATAGACATTGAGGTAGGCCTGGGTCCTGCAGGCAAGCTCAGATATCCATCTTATGTGGAAAGTGAAGGATGGAAATTTCCAGGTATTGGAGAATTTCAGGTGACTTCTTAACAAAACAGTTCAGGCAATCAACAAATATAACTAAGCAAAGCACGAACAGGATTGAAGAGTAGGCTACTGATGGCCTGTAAACAGACCTAAAATAAAACTTTTAAAACATTAGTTCACTAACTAACCTAACTCACTAAAGGGCACCAGAAACCAGAAAAACAGATTTCATGCTTCCAAACACGTGAGTGAAATAATAGCACTTCCCGAATAAAACATTAGTTCACTAACTAACCTAACTCACTAAAGGGATGAGAAGTGGATTCAAGACTCTGTGATCTATACAACCCTTTTCTGAACAAAGAAAAAGTGAAAATGGTACCAGCACGTTCATTAAGTCATGTGCAGTATTGACAGCTACTAAACTAAACAGTACTGCACATACCTCGTTGTGTATCAGTAGCAAGGGCTGTAACACCACCAACAGCTACAACCATCTTATTTTGGTGCGTTAATATGTCCCTCGAACCCCCTACAAGCGAAGAGTCGATCAACAAATGCATCCCTCAAAAGCATATTTCATAATAGAAGCGAAGAATAAATACCTACCAAAAACGACCATGGGAATTACAAGTTGATATTAGAAAGCTCTGCAAGTACAACAATATGCCCGTTCAAACATGTCCTCAAATTATGCACAACAAACTAAACTCATTTCCTGATAACTGACCATGGCAGCAACTATCACTTTTCCCTGTGGGCGTGTATAGATGCAGGAAAAAATGCTAGATTTCTCAATATAAAGTACATCATACACAATATTTGATAACTATGCAGGTGAAAAGTAAAGTGGAGCTATATAGATTGAAAGGAACAAAGATTCTATTAGGGATACACTTGAGAAGCAAAAACTACTAACATCGCAGTAAATAAATACTCGCAGGAGCCAAAAATAAATAAATAAAATAATTAACACAGGAAGGATATTTTTAACCTTGCATTGAACACGCTGGGTAGATTTCTCCTGTTTTTCCAGTCGCTGTCTTTAACAGCCTTCAAACAGAGGAAAAATACTTCTTAGTTCTCAGTAATAACCAAAATTTTACACACACAATGGCATGGAAAAACTACGTTTACCGAGGCATCTCTATTCAACGGATGGTTGTATCTGTATTGAGGACCAAATTTGCAGGCGCCGATTTTCACGTAATAAGCGCAGTCGACGGCGTAGGGACGGAGCGGCAAGAGAGAGGCGGTGGCTGAGCTATCAGAGCCTCCACCGCCACTGTAGTACGTATAAAGCCCTACATTCTGGAACCTGTCGATGAGGTCTGCTTCATCGGAAGGCGGGAGGTGACGGCCGTGCACCTCCGACATGTGTTCCGGAAGCGAGGTGAAACCCTCGGTGTTTTCTCCCTCGGTCCCTATTTTCTTTTTGAGTTGTGCCGGTGGAAGCGACAGAATTATCGAAAGAGGGGAGAAGCCATACACTTGGGGCACTTGAATTGGAACTTGAATCCGAAGATTTACTCAAACTCGATTCCGAATCGAAGGCCTCTGTTGATTTGAAGAAGAAACCCTCTGCGGTGGAAAAAGTAAATTGGGAAAAGAAAAAAATTGCGCAGAGGCTTAAATAGGACATCCCAAAATTACGTTGTTTTGGGCTGACACCTGGGTGAAAGTCAAAAATGCCCCTGGAGGACGGACGACGCTGGTTAACTGTTGGAAGGGAGAATTCCTTTTAAAGTTTACTCTGTAATAACAATCCCCTTGAATGTCCATTCCTACAATAATGCCTCGTTAAAACCTTATTAGGAAAATTCAGTGTGGAAAAAATCTAGTGAAGGAAAAATAGTATATCTTCCATTGGAGCACACTGCCTCATTTAAAAACCTTGCTAGGAAAATCTAGTGGGAAAAACCACAGCTAAGGGGAAAAGAGTATAGTGTATAACTCCCCCTATTGAGAACATCATTTATTATCTCTCAATCGCCTCATTCCAATCTTGTGCACCAACTTTTCAAATGTTGACGTCAGTAGTGATTTGTGAAAAGGTATGACACGTTATCACTATAACAAATTTGCTGAACACAAATTTCACCATTCTTTTGTAGGTCGTGAGTGAAAAAAGAACTTTGGTAAAATGTGCTTCGTTCTATCTCTTTTAATGAATCATTCCTTCAATTGAACAAGACAAACAACATTTTCTTCAATTAAAGTGGTGGGAACGGTCTTGTCCAATTTCAAACCACAAGTTTCTCGAATATGATGAATTAAATATCTTAACCAAACACATTCCCAACTAATTCCATGAATTGCCAATATTTCAGCATGGCTAGAAGAAGTGGAAAACATCTTCTGCTTCATGGAACACCATGAGATTGTTTTGCCTGCATATGTAAAATATATATCCCATTTGCGATCGAATTTGGTGGGGGATCGGATAAGTATCTGGCATCTGCATAGCTCACGAGATCACTATTAAGTTAATTACTAATGAGACTCTAGAAGCACGTGTTTCCTAAGGAATTTAGCACATCTTTTGTTAGCTTTTGTGTGGTAGATTGCTAGATTTAGGTGAGAGGATATTACAAGGAGTTTAGATGGCCATTGTTGGTTTTATTATTTGATGTTGCAATCCAACCAAGTATAACACTTTCTATTCACTGGGAAATATCTCCTCCTACAAAACAGATCCCGGAAATAATTTTGGGGAAAACACTCCGACAATCAAATCAGCATTTTCTCAGAGAATTGGAATTTCTCAATTTAGTCTCACTTATTTTCTTCAGTGGTAATCTCATTGTATTTATAGATGTCTGTAATCATGGTTCTGTATTGTCGGCCGTCTGAGATCATGGGTTGCCTCATGGTTCCAACAATAGTGGTTTATGATTAAGCCTTTAAACATAGTTCCGCCTTTATTGGTTCGCGGCCAAGTCTTTCTGACAAGGCTCCACCTTTCTTGGTTCGTTGGAAATGTGAGCATTGGGCATCACGGTTGAGTATTGGGCATCACAGTCAAGTATTAGGTTGGGCCTAAAGACCAGCAATCTCCAGATTATGGGCTAGGTATACAGCATTATCCCCCTAGCCAAGAAGACTAGTAAATACAAAGTGATGAATTTTTACATTTGTAGTATATTTGCGAACTGTTGTTTTGCGAATTCCTGAAGCTGTAATAACATGTTTACCTTTAATAGAACCAATATTGTCGTCGCGAAGTGTTACTTGCTTCTTGGCTACTAATGTGATGCTGTTTGCATTTTCGATTCTAAAGTTTGAATTTCAGAATTAAATTCTCCTTATCCGCTATACTTGTAACTAACTTAGCCATTTGAGATTTTTCCTCATTGGACTGAGATTTCCTCCTCCTTATTCGCCGTATTGTTCCATAATTCTTTCTCTTGCCATTGTGTCTTCCCCTTTATCAATTCTTTGATTTTGGTGATTTGATTCCATCAGTATTCAGTGTATTGTGTGTACCTATATTCCGTTGGCTTCTCGTATCCCTAAAAAGGTAAGCTGCTTTTTGACAGATATTAATCATTGCTTTTCTTGTCCTATTTAACTCCTTGCCTATTTAGTTTTGTAAATGAAATTTCCTAACCCATTTGTATTCTTCATATTCTTCTTATCTCTTTTATTGTTCCATTTCCTTGCCACTCTTCATCAAACCATAAGTTTTCCTTTTCCTGAACTTCCTTCTCTATAGGCCAATACTTATACTTGTGTTTCTGTGCATCGTCTCTATTATAGAAACTTTCTTTTTTTAACCTTAGTGTAGGGATTCTCCGATTAGTTTTCTTCTTCTATTCTTTTCTTCTACGTATGCTCTGCATTTTTTCTTCAATTTTTTTCTAGAATATACCATGTTTGCCTCCTCTAACTTCTCATTGATAGTTTACATCTGGATATTAGGAGTTATCATTGCTTCAATGTCTATCTCTAATATTACCGAACCTTCAATAAAAGATGCTCCTGTTGACAATGTCGATTCCGGGGAGGATTCCAACCATCCCACCGGTTCTTCTGCTGTTAGTAATATTCTTTCCAATTAGTACTTGAGAAATCTTAAGGATAATTATCCTTTTTTAATCTTCGTATGAGTTTAGGCCCCTGAGCCTTCTGAAAGCATTCATGATATGAATCTCCTTACGAAGACTCTGATTTTGCGGAAATTAGATCTTTCACTGAAGGGGAATTTCGCCCAAACCTCTTCAATGGCACGAGAAGCAGCGTCTAGCCCGCAGGGTACACT
>JAULKK010285845.1:0-13840 GCA_032355705.1 Rubia peregrina
CTTATATGTGTAAACCCTTAGTAAAATCCCTCTTCTTCGTGGATGACCTCGACTTGCCATTATCTACTTAGTTGTAGCTAGGAATAAATTAGGGCTTATAAATTGTAATTTTGAGAGGTACGACGATGACCTCCCAAATTTTGGCACTGCTACCAGAGAAGAGGCGTGCATTTTTAATTTTTTGGTCATATTATGTGGGAATATGTGCTAGTTGTTAATATTTGTTAGTTTTCTTTTGTTTGGTTTTTATTTGATCTTAGGTTGGCTTGGAGAGGTAATGTTCGAGTTCTTGGTGTATGGTTCATACTCGATTCTCTTCACAATAATTCCTACACTACGACCCCGAGCAAGAGTTAAACTTGAAAAGTTCTTGGAGGCTTTCCTTGGAAGTGTGAATAACAACCCTCATAGTGACCATTCTGCTGAGCTATCTAACTCTGTGGATAATCAAGAGAAATATGAGGAACATGAAGGTCAGAACCCCGAAGAAGGACCCCAACACCCTCACCTTTGAGGGGGAGATGTCCCATTGAGGTAAATTTGATCGAGGAAGATTATGTCTCCCAATCTTGAGCAACAACCGATGTGCATCATTTATCTGGCAGTTGGAGCGACCGATCATTTTGAGCTTGAATTTGGATTGATACACTTGCTACCTATATTTCTTGGTTGGTAATGGAAGGATCCCAATAAACATCTCTCCGACTTTCATATGCTTTTTTGTGGGATGATTCCTGACCGGGTGGATAAAGACCTCTACAAATTGAAAGCCTTCCCATTTAAATTTCGATATACCACAAGGGATTGGCTCAATTACCTTCCATCCGGGAGTTTCATCTCTTGGATTGAATTAAAAAGGAAGTTTCTTGCCGAGTACTTCCCAGCCTCAAAGTCCGCCACCTTTAAGAATGACATAATCAATATCCTCCAATGGCATGAAGAATCACTCTAAGACTATTGGGAGAGGTTAAAAAGCTTCTCTCAAGTTGTCCCTACCATGGCTACTCAGAGAGAGATTTAGTCTATTATTTCTACAATGGCCTCATTGATGAAAATAAAAGGCTACTGAGGGGAGTTATTGGTGGTTCTCTTGGGAATAAGACTTCGAGGCAAGCTAGGGAACTCTAGGAAGAATTTAGCCAAGGAGTCAAGGAATTATAGCTCAGGGTAGATTTGAGGAGACAAAATCTCAAAACAAGTATCTTTCCAACAATGGGAAACTTGAAGACCAAGTGTCGACTCTCACTTCTATGGTCAAGGCTTTGATGACACAATCCTGGGCTAAACCACATGTGAAGTCTTATGAGATTTGTTCTTTGCCGCAGCCTATAAATGTTTGTCCTACTTTGAAACATAACAATGTGGAGGAAGTGAATGACATGGGATATCAAGGAGGCCAAGGATACCAAAATCAAAGGTATCAAGGAAATCAAGGATACCAAGGAGTCTACCAAAATCAGCTTTACAATGCGACTAATGAAGTTCACTCAAATCTATGGTATGGCAATGCACCAGGGGGTTAAAGTTCCCAATCTTATTGGCCCCCTCAACAATAATATCGGTCTACTCAACCGCAATACTAAATACTTCAAGATAAACCCCACAATCAAGGTGAAATTTTTGGGATGTCAATGGAGGAAATCATGCAAGCCATTGTGAAATTGATCATATGTGCGAACAAGGACGAGAAACACTAAGAGAAGACTGACTCTAGCATAAAAAAATTCTAGAGACTCAAATGAGACTAATGGATAAAATATTGAGTCATATGGAGGCGAGAGATTCGGGAAAACTTCCTTCTCAACCGGAGCTCAACCCTCGACAAAATGTGACTGCTATTACTTTGAGAAGTGGTAAGGAGGTTGGTACTTTCTCGGATGGTGATATTTTTGAAAATGAGCCCACCATGATTGAGGCGTTCGAGAAGAAGGGGGAGGAGTAGACCGAGAAATTGGCCAATGATAAAGTGAGCAAAGGTAAGGAGAAGGAATAGGAGATCCTCATTGAGAAATTAACATCCATTCCCGAGCATTCATCCCCTTATCACAATAAGGAAAAGATGGTGGAAATTCCTCCTTATGTGCCAGCACCACCCTTTCTAGAATTTTTGAAGGATAAACGGAGGAAAGAGAACAACATGGACATCCACGAAGTCTTTCATAGATGTGAGGTAAATGTCCCTCTCTTGAATTCTATTGAATAATTCCTAGATATGATAATTTTATTACGGCATTATGTGTTGTGTATAGAAAACCAAGAGCCAAAAACAAGCAAAATAATGAGGAAAATGCGCTTGTTTCTGCTTTGTGTGAGAAGGAGTTACCCCCTAAGTGTAGCGATCTCGGAATGTGCACAATCTCTTGCATGATAGGAAACACACACTTTCAAAAAGCCATGCTTGATTTAGGTGCATCAATAAATGTGATTCCTTACTCCTTGTATGAAAGCCTCAAATTGGGTACTTTGCATAAAACCAGGGTGGTGATTAAATTTACCGAACATTTTAGTGTATAACCCATATCCTAAGGGTATTGTTGAGGATGTGTTTGTTAAAGTGGATTCCTTAATATTCCCCACAGATTTTTATCTCCTAGATATAGATCATGATAAACATGCCCCCCTTGATTTTGTTGGGGAGGTCATTTTTGAAAACATCAAGGATGATGATTGATGTGTATAATGGTATCCTCACCATGGAATTTTATAGGATTAAAATAGAGTTTAACATAAATGACTCAATAAAGTATCTTAGTGAAGAATATGCTTGCCATGCTATAGATATTGTTGAAGATATTGTGTAAGATGTTTTTGAATTGAATGGTAATGATTCCTTGTTAGTTGCTTTGGAAAATATTGTTAAAGACGCATGCCTTGTATATTCCATGAATGCTAACTTAAAGGAGAGCATTGAGAATTTGTGCATTCTCGAAGAGGTGATTTCAAGCACTCCTCCTCTAACTTTAGAGGAACCAAAGAAGCTGGAATTTCTTCTATCCCCTGTGAAAGTTCCGGAGATTGAGCTTAAAGCTTTTCCAAGTGACCTTAAGTATCTATTTCTCGGGGAAGGAGAGACACTACCGGTCATTAATTCAAGTAAGCTCACCCAAGAGAAAGAGGAAAAGTTAACGGTGGTGTTGCCAGAAAACAAGGAAGCAATTGGATGGACTATTGACGATATCCAGGGTATAAGTCCATCCACTTGCATGCACTTAATCTTGTTAGAAGATGATGCAAAACCTGTGCGACAACCCTAACGTCATTTAAATCCACCTATGATGGAGGTGGTGAAGGCAGTGATCCTCAAATTGCTTCAAGCGGGGATGATTTGTAGGTGAGACCAACTTAAGTGATGCCAAAGAATAGTGAGGTGATGGTAGTTGAGAATGAGCAAGGGGAAATGGTGCCCACTCATGTCCAAAATGGTTGGCGAGTTTTCATTGACTACCAGAGGCTAAATGCGGTAACCTAGAATGATCACTTCTTGTTACCGTTCATTGACCGAATGCTCGAGAGGCTCGCAAGTCATCCATACTATTACTTCTTGGATGGGTACTCTGGGTATTTTTAAGTGGTCATAGCTCCAGAGGACTAAGAGAAAACCAAATTCACCTACCCCTTTGGTACGTTTGCTTACCAGATTATGCCTTTTGGCTATTTAATGTCCCCGCTACTTTCCAAAGGTGTGTGGTAAGCATTTTCTTGATTTTTTTTGAAAACTTTGTTGAAGTATTCATGGATGATTTCACCGATCATGGTAATTCTTTTTACAATTGTTTAGAAAATTTAGTACAAGTTCTTAAGCATTGCATTGATTCTGATCTTATGTTAAATTCTGAGAAATGTCATTTTATAGTTGAACAAGGCATTTTCTTCGGCCACATTGTCTCCTCTAATGGTAGAAAAAGCAAATATAAACACAATTCAAACTTTGCCTTATCCTACTAATGTGCCCAAAATGCACTTTTTTCTTGGAGATGCATTGTATTCGGCCACATTGTCTCATCTACCACCGGTTCATAAAGAACTTCTCAAAAATTGCATTTCCTTTGTGCAAGTTGTTGCAAAGGGAGGTGGAATTTTTAGTGGACGAGGGTTGTAAGAGGCCTTCAATTTATTGAAAGAAAGGTTAGTTTCGGCCCCTATCATTCAATCCCCAAATTGGTCCATGCTTTTAAGATCATGTGCGATGCAAGTGATTAGGCTATTGGAGTGGTGCTTGTTAAAAGTGTGGGAAGGGTGCCTCACTCATCTACTATGCATCCATGAATCTCAACGAGGCCCAAAGGAACTACTCCACCACAGAAAAAGAATTGCTAGCAGTGGTATTTTCTTTAGAAAATTTTAATCTTATTTGCTTGGTACCAAAGATATTGTATACACTGACCATGCAGTGCTTCGTCACTTGACAAAGAAAGAGACCAAGCCTAGATTGATTAGGTGGATCTTGATTTTGAGCGAGTTTGACTTGTAGGTAAGAGACAAGAATGGCATGGAAATCCTTGTTAACGATCACTTGAGCCTGTTGGTTCCATGCCAAGAAATTAAGGTAAAGTCACTAATGACAGAGAAAATATGGGAAGAGTTCCCTGATGAAACATTATTTACAATCAAGAACCTTTAACCATGGTATGCCGACATTGTGAATTTTATTGTCTCCGGTAAATTCCCTCCCCATTTTACAATGTCTCAAAAAGATAAGGTAAGAAGTGATGCTAAGTATTATGTGTGGGATGATCCCATTTTGTGGAAACATTGTGTAGATCAAGTTGTTAGGAGATGTGTCCCCGATAATGAAGTGCATTCAATTCTTTCCTTTTGTCATTCTTATGCATGTGGAAATTATTTTGGAGTGAAGAGGACCGCTAGAAAAGTCCTAGAAAGTAGTTTTTATTGGCTTACATTGAATAAACATGCATACACTTTTGTAAATCTTGTGATCAATGTCAAATAGTAGGGAATATTTCTTCTACAAATGAGATGCCTCAAAAAGCTATGTTGTATTGTTCAAATTTTTATGTTTGGGGCATTGATTTTATGTAACCTTTTCCTTTATCTTGTGGCTTTACATATATTTTTCTTGTCGTTGATTATGTGTCAAAGTGGGTACCCACTAGGACTGATGATTCTAAAGTGGTTGCAAATTTCTTGAAGGATAACATCTTTTCTAGGTTTGGGGTCCCTCAAGTCTTGATTAGTGATCGTGGGACCCACTTTTGCAATCGGACAATAGAGGCACTTTTGAAAATGTATGGTATCACACAAAATACCTTCACCTCCTATCACCCACAAACCAATAGCCAAGCCAAATTTTCCAACAGGGAAATCAAGTTCATCCTTCAAAAAATGGTTAACCCTAACCACAAGGATTGTAGTTCTTGGTTGAATGATTTCTTGTGGGCATATAGACGGCTTACAAGACATGAATCGGTATGTCACCATATCGGTTGATCTTTGGGAAGCCTTGCCATGTACCGGTGGAAATAGAGCACAAAGCTTATTGTGCGGTCAAGAACGTCAACCTTGATATAGGTTAGGCCGGTTTGCATAGGAAGCTACAATTTCAAGGATTGGAGGAGATACGAAGGGAATCCTATGAGAATGCTGAAATCTATTAGGAGAAGACAAAGGCTTGGCATGACAAGATGATTAATAGGAAGGAGTTTAACGTGGGTCAAAAGGTCCTCCAATTTAAATCTCACCTTTACCCATTTCCCAGTAAATTAAGGTCGAGTGGATTGGCCCATTTGAAGTGGTGAAGGTATTCTCGTATGGTGCGGTGGAAATCTTAGACCAAGCTATGTCCATTTCCTTCAAGGTCAACGAACAATGTTTGAAGTCTGAACACGATAGTTTTGTGCTGAAACAAGGAGATGATGTTGATCTTCTTGATCCTATTTGTGAGCAAACCCAAGAGGGGGACGACGACATTAAAAAAATTGGGTTTCGATCATCCGGATGCCACTCGTGACATTTCGTTGAGGTAACTTCATTTTTTATTGTTTTATTATTTGTTCATAAGTCGTGCCGACCATATTAAATAAACTTAGTTTTGATCATATTTACTTGCTTTATTTTAGTTATTTTGGAGCAATATTATGCTTTAGTGTTTGTTTTGATTTTTTTAGGAAAGGAAATGAAATGAGGCGGAAAGAAGGAAAATAATTGTGATTTTGGGCAAAAAATATCCCGCGCGAGAGCTTCATTGCATGGTTATGTGATCAACCGCACGGGCCACTTATTTTTAAACTAAAGGTAGAATCGGCTGAGGTTTGATGCAAGCAGGTAGCTCACGCAGGATCATTCCCCGTGCGCTCCAAGCAACCGGGCTCGGGCTGGCCGCACACTGGCCAGTCCCCTGTCTTTTCTTATCCTCTCTTAATACTACATTTTTTTCTCTTAACACAAAACTCCTGAAATATGTTGCTCAAGGGGAATACTTTGTCTTATGTAGAGAGATTGGAGCTCCTGAAATATGTTGCTCAAGGTGCAATCAGATACTGGATCCAGCATTTTTCGATACAAGGTGCTGTCATGAAGACACTTCAGAGGTTTTGCAGAGAGTTCTTGTGGGGAGAACCTAAGAGAAATAGGTTGGATGGCCGAAGGTGTGCTCGCCAAAATCAAACGGAGGACTTGGATTATGGGATTTTGAGGTATGGAATAAAGCCTCTCTTGTACGGTAATTAAGGGATTTTCAGCGGAAAAAGGAAATATTGTGGGTTAAATAGGTACATTCGCACTATTAGAAGGGAGAGAGTATTTGGGATTATCAACCATTGAAATATGGTACCTCGGCTCACGTGAAGCAAATATGCAGAAAAAGGAATTTTTTTTATAAATAAGATTGCAGTGGGAAGAAAGAGCACACTTATAGACATAATGGAGCTATGGAATGGAGGAACTGGTAAGGGATTCCTGAGCTGCGCGTATAATTCCATCCATAAAGCTACTTGGCCAGAAGTGTATAGAGATGATGCCTCTGCGAAGGGGAAAATGTATGCTGCTATTTGGAGAGGCACATTCCACCAAAGCATTCTTTTATAGCTTGGTTAGCCTTGTATGGGAGGCTTGGGACATTAGATAGGATAACCACGGATAAGGATTTGGATAGAACTTGTATACTCTGCAACTAAGAAGAGGAGACCAACCAACATCTTTTCTTTTGCTGCTCGTATACTGAACATATCAGGGATTAGGTACGTCAATGGCTGTAGATTAGACGGTTCCCAATTGCAATCAGAAGTGCTATAAAGTGGGTTACGAGGCAAGTAAAGGCTCAGCGCCAAGGAGAAAGGCAGTCATGTTGGTAGTAATGGCTACGGTTTATCACATTTGGATTGAAAGGAACAAAGTGGTTAGAGAGAGGAAGAGACAAAACCAAGGTAGCGTCTTGTCCTTTATTTTTCATGATGTATATTTTGTCCTTAATCAGTTATTCCTGAGCGATATTCTATTCTAAAAGGCTGAAGGGGGAGGTGTAAAAAGATCTTAGAGTTCTGAATTCGAAAGGAGAGAACTGAGGGCATATAGTAAAGATCGGAGCTAAATTTACACTGATCAGCTAATGAATGCAGCTTCTGTTTTTATGTTGTAGGACGTCGAATAAGTACCCAGAAAATTCTGGAAAATTATGGCAGTATAGATAAGGGATTCCGGAGGTAGGCCTAATTTTTTTAGAATTTTCTAAGCATCATTGGGAGCAGGAAAAATCTAGAAGTTTGACTGGCAGGGGAGGATAGAACTGAATCGCTGTTGAAAGTATTGGGGGAAAAGAGTATCGAGTACTACCTAGGAAATTGTGATTTTTGGTAGACAATATGAGCATGGAAGAGGGATCAATGTATACAAGATTCAGAATTTTTGGGGAAGTTGGAATCCACTTTAGGCAACAGAAAGTAGTCCTACAGATTCTGCCGTCATTGGACCAAGGCTGAAAGGTAAATGTGTATTTGATTGGGATCTGCCCAGAAAAATATGAAAATTTGGTAGGTAATGTGAAGACACGTTGAAGGAGAGATGGTAAAAAATTCATGAATTTTAAAGTCGGTTTCAATGCAGTATGTAAGATTTGAAGAAAATACTCAGCCTGGGGACATACTTGTGAATAATCAGATGGAAGAAAATGTTGGGGTTGGTTAGGGAAAAATTCTGAAATATGTACTCTTGATGATAAATTTTGAGGGAACTTTTTTTGAATGATTTGGTAGTAGATTGGAATTGACGGATTGCCATAAGCCTGTGATATGGCTAAAAGGTTGGCCACTTACTTAAAGTGGTGTGGGCGATTGTTGAATCGCTACGTCTGGTACACACGGTATAAGTATACTCATATTCAATTATTTTCAAATCATACTTGCCGATTCTTGAAGTGCTTTAGGTGTATTATGCCTTATTACTCTTCAAGTTCTTATCAAGTATGGTTCGGGACTCATTTCCATGGAATTCCTCAATGAGAGAAGTGCAAAAGAAGGCATTAGAAGCATCATAAGGTAGTACCAGCCCCTGTATTCTTCGACAAGGCCTTGAATATCTACTCAATATAGCACTGGATACTTCATGAGACGATTACAACCTCTTCTGAGGTAAAATTTGGATAATTAGTTGAAGGGCTTAACCTATAAAATTAAGGTAGAAGCTGAGCTCATGAGAAGAAAAATTGAAGGCCTGATTTAGTCAAAGGTAGAAGCGGATTCCATTTATTATGGAACTGGAGAATTTCCCCCTTGTTTTTATGCAAATATGATTCACCAAAGAAGCTTGACCACATTTTATTAATGAAGGCCTTTCCTAAAGGTAGTAGCGGCGCACCAAATTTCAAGTTGAGTTTTGTTATAAACCTGCATGGGATGACTAAATGGAATGAAATTAGAAGGCCTAATCATTAAGGTAGAAGCTTCTCATCATTTGTTGAAGGCCTCATCACGAGAGGTACGAGAGGTAGAAACAGAATTATTTGGATTAGAGATTACAATGTGTGTTTTTCAGAATTTGCAGAATTGAGTTTCTAGTAGGCGTTATTTTTGTTTGCTCCTTTTTCTCACATTTATGGGGATGTAAGTTGAACACTTTGGAGGTCTCACTTTGGAAGTGCAATATTATTTACCTATTTCGCTTACTATCAAAGAAGGATAGAAGATTTATCTTCACAACAAGTAGTAAAATTGTTGAATAGGTTATATGTTCAATGACAGATAAAAGGCTTAGAAGTATAAGTAAATTACCCCCAAGATCCCGTAATTTGTATTTAACATCATTTTAGTTTTTATTGCTTAATTAGTAGATTTATATTGTTAGATAGTGTAAATTGTCAATAAATTGTTAACTTAGAAAACCAATCCAAAACCCCCTTTTTATGTGCTTATATATATGCATATATCTATATCTAGCGTAGTATTCACCATTATATGAGCAAACACTTAGGAATATCCCTTATCTTTGTGGATGATCCTGACTTGCCATTATATACTTAGTTGTAGTTAAGAACATTTTAGGGCTTAAAATAGTATCCTTGAGAGGTACGACGATAACCTCCCACCGAGCACCAAGGCAGGAGTCATTTTTGTAGAAGGAGAAAACTACAACACCCAAGAATTTTGGGAAAGCCTCACGGGAGAAAGAAGAAATAATCACTCCGAGGATTCTTCAATTATCCATCCAGCGATCCGGTGTGTCTACCATCTTTTATATCCCACACTTCACTGTCAAAGAGATTTCAACAAGTGTTCCACAATTAATATGAAGCACCTTTGGGAATTTACACTGCATGGTGATGATGCCTCGAATCGGGTTGATGTATGGGTTGATGGCTGCATCGGATTTTCCAAAAGGAAGTCGGGGCGCATTTGTGTAGGGGGAATGATCACGCTCTTGGCACAAGATCTTCATATCCACATTCCACCGAGCTTGGTGCTACTTGGTCACCACCTCGAGAACAACTTCTACACCATGGACTTTTTTGTGAAGGCAAAAATGTTGAAACTCACCGAAGACCCCACAAAATTCACTTGTCTCATCAATGAAGGAGATCCCTACATGACCCTTCCATCGAACTGCCTGGTGAGTTTCCCGGAGACATTCTCTGACTACCCCCCCCTCACCGGGACACTACGTACAATCTTTAGTATTTTGTCGAGGATGCTTATGAGGGCATGAATGACAACATGCCCTCATGAAAATAGAATAATTATTCGATGATCAAAGGATGACTAGAAATGTAAACCAATTGTGCCCAAGACTCGTTATAAGCTTTATTACAGCTTTCATGCTATTGTGATCTTAGTTATATTATTTTCTCTAATTGTTGGTTGGTTTAGTTATTTAAAGTATTCGTAGCGTTTTGTAAAATAAAAAACCCCCCAACTTGGTTACCACACGCTTAGAGTGACTTCTTTGTGTGCTTTTTAACTTCGTTAACACTTGATAAAACCCCCTTTTCCTCATGGATGACCCCAACTTGCTACTATCTACTTTCTAGTAGTATAGCCACAATTAGGGCATATAAATACTATCTTTGAGAGGCACGATGATGGCCTCCCAAATTTTGGTACCGCTGCCGGGGAAAAGGCGTATTTTATTAAAGTGTTAGTGTAGTCTTTTATTTTATTTTATTTTGTGTTTTTACTTGTTTGTGAAATTTTCTTGCTTGTGTGATTGTTGCTTGGGATAGGGTTGTATTGCTCTAGTTCTTAGTTTATGGTCGAGACTCTTGCACTACGATCCCAATATTTTGGGTAAACTCCAAAGAGCAAGGAATCTAGCAAATTTTGCTAACCAAGGTACTCAACCACCTCCCGAGATAGTTGTACCGACTATGGCGGAGGACAATAGAACCTTAATGGAGCTCATGGCTCTAAATCTAGAGAGCCAACCACTTTATATCATCTTTTCCCCTCTTCCGGAAAATGTTACTTGTGAGCTTAAATCTGGGATAATTCATTGTCTACCATTTTTCCAGGGGATGAGTGGGCAGGTTTCTAGCAAGCACTTGTCCGAATTCCACCTTGTGAGCATAAACATGAAGCCAACCGGAGTCTCGGAGGATAATTTCAATCTACGGGCGTTTCCTTTCTCTTTGAAGGATGCAGCCAAAGATTGGTTATACTATCTCCCCCCGAGAAGTATAACCTCATGGATGGACATGAAGTGTAAGTTCCTGGAAAAATTCTTTCCGGCATCAAAGTCGGCGGGTTTGAAGAAGGAGCTAAGCAACATTTCCCAACATTCATATGAATCTCTATGTGAATATAGGGAGAGGTTCAAAAGGTTGCTAGCTAGTTGCCCCTACCACCTTTACAAGGAAGGAGAGCTTGTATACTATTTCTTTGATGGATTGTCCGTTGAAGACATGAGGATGGTTAATGCCGCTTGTAATGGGTCTATTGCCAACATGATCCCTAAAGAAGTCATGGAATTGTTTGAAGACATGGCTAAAGGTACTAGACAATTTGGTATAAGGGAAAGGGTAAGGGTGCAAGAGTCTTCAATTACGCGAACTCCCAAACTCGAGGAACAAGTTCAAAATTTAGCTTTCGTGATGAAGGAGCTAATGAAGGGAAGAATGCATCAAGTCAAAGCTTGTGAGGTTTGTTCATTGGATCATCCCACGATACATGCCCTCAACTTCAAGATGAAAGGTTTGAAGAAATAAAGGCAATGGGATACCAAAGTGGACAAGACCAAGGCGGACAAGGTTTCCAAAGAGGACAAGCTGTATGATCCATACTCCCAAACTTATAATCCCTGGTGGAGAGATCATCCAAACTTTTGGTGGAGGGATGAGCAAGCCGGGTAATCAAATCCTCAAGGTGGTTTTCAGGGTAGTCAAGGTGGGTTTCAACCAAATCAGCAAGGGGGATAAGCCCAATACCAAGGGAATCAAGGGTATTGTCGGGCACCAAAACAAGGCTACCCAAGGGATGAAGGCTCATCAAAACCCCGAGAAGGGAGATCAAGGTCAGAACATGAGGATATTATGCATGCTATAACCACAATGGTCACAAAATTGAAAGACCGCACCTCCACAACATTCAAGAACTTGGAAACTAAAGTTATCCAAATCGTATCTTCCGTGGCGCAGTTGGAGGCTAGGGATTCATGAAAAATTCCCTCACAACTAGAATTGAACCCGAGGAAAAATGTAACTCAATCACCTAGAGGAGTGGGAAAGAAACCAAGGAGCCTGAGAAAATTGTGAAGATCGGGAAGGAGATGGAAGAGGAGCTTGTAGTGAATGACAAAGAAGTCGAAAAGGTGGCCACTCCACCACCGGAGAAGAGAGAAATCGAGAAAGTCCTTCCACCAGCACCTTTTCCAGCTGCTTTGCGGGAAAAGAATCGCAAGGATGAGAATAAATCCCTTTTTGAGGTATTTCACAAATGTGAGGTAAACATTCCCCTTTTTTATGCTATCAATCAAGTGCCTAGGTTTGCTAAACTTCTTAAAGAGTTATGCATGCCTAAGAGAACTAAAGCATTGGAGAAGGTTAAAAAATTAAAATTTGTGGACAAGTGTCGGCTATTTTTCAAAAGAAATTACCTTCTAAATGCAATGATCTCGACATGTTCACTATCCCTTGTGTCATAGGTGGATTGTTTTTTTGAAAAAGCAATGATAGACCTAGGAGCCTCTATTAATGTAATTCCCTACTATTTATACAAGACTCTTAACTTAAGGACTTTGCATGAAACTAGGGTGATAATACAACTAGCCGATCATTACCAAGCTATTACAATGGGATTAGTACGAGATGTGTTGGTTAAAGTGGATAAACTAGTTTTTCCCAATAATTTTTATGTTCTCGATATGTCGCATGATGAGAGTGTTCCCTCTATCTTGTTTGGGAGACCATTTTTGAAAACGGCGAGAACTAAGATCGACGTGCATAGTGGTACTTTTACATTAGAGTTTGATGGAGAAAAAGTAGGTTATGAGATCTACAAGGATCAAGAGTTTCCAAAGGATAAAATGTCTTGCCATGTTATCAATAAAGTGAAAGTTTGCATGAGCCTCACAATGAGTTTGAACATTTCCACATGATTAACTTCATTGAACTTGATAAGGGAATGAATAAGGAACCTAAGGAAGTTTCTTGTATTTTCTCTAGTACTAACTGTAGCGAGTGAAGAAGAGGTTAAAGAAACATCATCTAAACCCCCTTCACTCCAAAGAGTTCCCAAAACCACCAGAAAATGGGCAAGTCACACAAGTTCATTTGTCTATGGGGATGAGATTTAAGGAAAGACAATGTTGGAGATCAGTACATGCGGAGATAAGAATGGGTGGAATCAAGGATGGCGACTCTGGAGACCCGAGGTATGTTTTGAATAAAGCTTGAGAAAGGAGCACGTCATGCCGACAACGTTAAATAAACTTGGTTTTGATCATCCGGATGCCATTGATGAAATTCCGTTGATGTAGATTCATATTTTGCAAGCTTTGTGAATAGTTCATGTCGACGACATGAAATACACTTGGTTTTGATCATCCAGATGCTTTTAATGCAATTCTGTGGATGTGGCTTCAATTTTTGGAGCTTTGTGAATAAGTCGTGCCGATGATATTAAATTAACTTGGTTTTGATAATGTTTAATTGCTCTATTTTTGTTTTTTAGATCACTGTTACGCTTGGATTGCATGATTGTTTTGCAGGAAGCATTTGGTTATGGAGAAAAGGAAAAAAATAGAGATGAACAACCCGGGCTAGGAGAAGTTCAACTCACGTTCAAAGTTTGTGATACTCACACATTCCCCCATCTTCAAAATATCAAATTCCTTCCCTACCACCACTAAATACCACCCGAACCTATTTACCCGCTACCCACTTGAAACACTCAATTCAAAA
>JAULKK010285864.1:0-13840 GCA_032355705.1 Rubia peregrina
TGTCTTTTCAGTATTGCCACATCATTCACTGTGTGGATTCACTATAAGTTTTCACTCTCTTTATCATTACTCTTTTAAAAATAACTTAAAATGACAAGGTATATGATCTCAAATTTTCATAATGTGCCCTTTAACTTTAACAATTTTGAGTGGACCTACGATTTTTCTAAAGTATCCCTATTTTTCCAAAATTATTCTTTCATGCTACATAAGCTTACATAAAACTTTGCTCCAAAAGCAATGAGGTAATAGTTTAATAAAGGTTTTTGATGATGGTAACTATTTTTAAGTTGATTTGTAACTCTTCATTTTTCAATCAATCGAACAAGTCAATAAAAAGTATTTGGTAGTAGGTGAATAATATTTTTTAGCAAGAAAAAGTTAAAGAGAATAATCTTTTGGTATTTTGGACATTTTTTTTAAATTTTTTCAATACTTTAACTTGTTAGATGTATGAACGTCCAACCTATTGGTGCGCCTTGTTGGTAAGGTCAATGTCTTATTTATTATTGACTCTTTAATTACGAGATGACTTTAGGGTGACTCTTAGGATACCCTATATGCATCTATAAAAGAGATTCAGAACTTCATGGAGATACATAAGAACAACAAAGCAACAAAACAAGAGAGGTGAGTGACAAAAGGGTTCTTGAGGGAACTGAAAAATCTTCTCGTTTTTAGAGTAGTTTTGATTCGGAGGTTGACCGAAGGGAAAATATTGTCTGATTTTGCTGAATTTCGGTCAGCATGTTCGGGACTCATAGAGTTTCGATTTGGACGGCTGGATCGTTAATTTGTGCTCTGCTTAGGGAGATATTGCAGTTCGAGCGGAAACCCTGTTTTGTGGTGATATCTTACACCTTTGATGCTCTTGTTGTTGATTCTTATATATGATACTTATGGTGAGTTAAACTCTTTGTATTTAGGTGTTGGGTTTATTCCCCATTTTATCATAATTATAAGGAATAGAGTGGACTCCTGCGAGTCCCATAATTTTAGTTTTCACACCGAAGAGGAAAATCTTCACGCTGACGAGGTTTTCCAAGTAAAAATTATTGTGTGTTGATTACCCTCTTTACTTTCGTATTAGCTAGTTTTAATCTCCGTCGTTGGTTTTTTTATTATTGTAATTTAATACTTAATTTTTTTGTTGTTGTGATCTTGTGTGGGGGCTTAGGATGTATCTCCCTTGGATCCCTAACATAAGTTTATATCAAACAACCAACTATTTAGTATTATTTTTCAGATACAATTTATAAAGTGAAACAATTAATATAAATAACTAGTACAATAAACTTTTTAAAATTTAAAATCGAAAAGAATAAGGTATAAAATGAAAAGTGGACATGTAGCATTATCTCAATAAAAAGCATAAAGTTATAAATCTTACCCATCTCGATGCTTAGAAAAAAAGAAAATAATAAGTTAATAATCTATCGAGTCATATAATCCATTCTCTATTACAAGTCAATAGAAAAATAAATATAAAGATATGTGAAACAAAGATAAGAATAATAAAATTTATTCAAATTTATCAAACCCTTCATTATTGAAAGGGGAAATTGTCCACACCCTTGTGACTTTTTATTGTAGGTATATACAAATGTACAAGAGATATAAGATACAATGAATACAATCCTAGGGCTATGTACAAACTATTCTAAATTACAAGGGATATGAAAAGACCATACAATGAACAAGAATAAACTAGATACTAATAAAATAATATAGACACTAACACCTTCTCGAGCTAAGCGTGGAATTGGACGACACTCAAACTTTGGAAAGAAACTGGTGAAACATAAGGCGAGGTAACCCCTACTAAAGATGTCAGCAAGCTGAATATGAGAATGAACATGAGCAACATGCAGTTTTCTAGAGGCCGTAAGTTCCCATTCAAATTTTGTGCAGGTACTAACAACTTTCTCTGCTCATTCCAAGCCACAATTTGGCCGGAATCGCTCTGGGCACTCGACATGTGAGACTCACTCACTACCCACACTCGGTTATGGTTTCCACTCTAGAGGAAACTCTTTTTTGTTGGTTGTAGTGGCCACTGTCATACTCCCAGATGACAGTCGTGTTCTCAGTTTGGACATTATATTACTCAGTGTTTGAAGTTTACGACGGCCTCGCGTAATTATGATTCTGCCAACATTGCTGAAGCCTTTCACTCCGCTGTCTCTCTTATTGAGTCCGCTTCTCTAACCTGGGATTGGTACGCAGACTCCGGTTCTACCAATCGTCTCACTTCCACAACTAGTGGAGCTGACAACATTTTTCCTTATAATGGTAATCATTCTATTATTGTTGGCAATGGTCATTATTTACCCATTACACATGTTGGTTCTTATCAGTTTTCTAATGATTTATCGTTTTCCAATGTTTTAGTCACTCTCGAGATTACCAAGAATTTTCTTTCTATAAATAAGCTTACAAAAGACTTGAATGATTATTACCTTTGATGATAAATACTTTGTAATACAAAATCGGGGGACAAATGAAGTCATGGGTCGAGGGCATTGTGAACGTGGTCTCTATATGTTGGATCAAAGTAGAGCTGCTACGTTTTCTTATGCTCAAGACAATAGGCGACATGCATATTTTAAGTTATGACATGCTAGACTTGGCCAAATTTCCTTTCAGACTATTGTTTTATTGAATAAATTAAATTTTAGTTTCAGTCACTTCATTATTTCCGAAGCCATCTTTGTGCTCTGCTTGTGAAATGGCTAAAATCAAAAGACTTTTTTTTTCTGATAATAGTAAACGGGCTTCTTCCGTCCTTGATCTTATTCATTGTGACTTATGGAGACATGCTTCTGTTGTCTCTGGCCACAAATTTACTTATTATTGTATATTTATTAATGATTACTCTCAATTTCCTTAGTATTACCCCCTTCTGCCGGAAGTTAGATTTTTATGAGATGTTTTTCACCTTCCAGAATTTAGTTGAAAATCAATTCTTCACTACTATTAAAACCTTTCAAAGTGGAAGGGGAATGAATTTCTTAATCATCTCCTTCAAGCCTTGTTCACGACTAAAGGGATCCACTATCAGAACTATTGTCCTATTACTCTTGAGCAAAATGGTCGTGATGAACGCAAGCATCGTCACATCACCGAAATGGGTTTGGTTTTACCGTTTTATTTTCATCTTCCACTTTTCCACTAGAATGTTGATTTCTCCACGACTATTTACACAATCATTTGGTTACCTACTATGGTTCTAGAGGGTGAATCACCTTATTCAATTTTGTTTCTTGAGTACTCTAACTTCCATCAATTTAGTTTTCCCGTCTATCCCTTTGTTCGACCATTTTCTGCTCACAAATTGGCTCCTCAGAGTTTGCCCCGTGTTTTCTTAGGGTCAAACACACAATATAAATGTTTTCATTGTCTTGATCATTTTACTCGCAAGATTTACATTACTCGACATGCTCGATTCGATGAACCATCCTTCCCATATGCTACCGGCGCATGCTCCACCTCTTCTGCATCCCTTGACATATCTATTTTTCTAGATCTTGACATGGTTGACTCATCTTCATCATTTGACTCCACATATTCTACTTCTTGTCATCTATGCCCCAATTATGAGATTCTTTCTTCCTACCCCAGCACTAGTCGATCCCAGCTCTTCGACTTCTTCTAGTGATGATTTAGGTTACTCATCTTCTAGTGATCATTCTCTTTCACCTCTACATCCTACTCATTCGATGATCACCCGTCCCCGTTCAAGCATTTCTAAGCGATGTACCATTCATGATTATGAGGTATCTAGTTTTCTAGTTGCTATTCTTTCTCATTTAGAATCAGAAGGTATCAGTCTGCCCTTAAGGATTCCAAATGATAGCTATGGATGACGAGATGCTAGCACTTCGTCAGCAACATACTTGGGATCTTGTTCCTCGCCTGATAGGTGTTAATGTCGTTAGCTCAAAATGGGTGTATAATGTAAAGTATAATCTTGATGGATCTCTTGATCGGTATAAGGCTCGTCTAGTTGCCCAGAGATTCTCTCAGCTGTAAGGGTTTGACTTTACTCATACCTTTAGCCCTGTCATCAAAGCCTCAACTGTTCGCATTATTCTCACTATTTCCACCATCCAACACTGGCCTCTTCATGAACTGAATGTTAAGAATGCATTTCTTAATGGTATTCTTGACAGTTCCCCTGTATATAACCCCCTAGTTATCGTGATCCTCTCTATCCTAACCATATGTGTCTCCTTTAGAAATATGTTTATGGGCTTAGGTAGGCACCTCATGCCTAGTTTCAATGCTTTAGTGATATTTTAAAGAATGCTAATTGTAGTTTTGCTGATCCTTCTCTCTTTATTTTTGTTTGTGGCACTCAGATGTTGTATCTTCTAGTCTATGTTGATGACATTATTATTACTGGTAATGACCATACACTCATTTGCCAGTTGATACCCCCGCACAACCCGTGAATTTGGCATTAAAGACCTAGGTAACCTTCACTATTTTCTTGGTCTTGAAGTCACTAGAACCCTTACTGGTGTTGATATGAATCTCCTTGCAAAGACTCTGGATTGCAGAATTTTAGATCTTTCACCACACAAAGAATCTCGCCCAACCTAGTGTAGACACACGAAATTCAAGAGTCTAGCCCTCGGGGTACTCTCAATCTTGACTTGCTCACTAACTAGCCTGCATGATTAGTTCATAAGGTTATTGATACTTAATTAACTCGCATGATTAAGCAACAATGAAGACGCTCGCAAGCAATGAGTATAACTAATTTTTTTTTGAATATGTGATTGATAAATGGTGTCTTAAATCTTGGCCAATCCCCTATTTTTATAGGGTAGATTTCGAACCAAAACCCTAACACAATTGGAAACTGAATCAACTTATGGCAGCTTTAAGAAGCTAAAAACCATATCTAACTAAAATGCCTATTTTAAACCCTAACTTGGCTGTCCCCCTCAAGAAGTAGTCTTGAAGAATATTACCTTATCTTATCTAATCTTACCAAATCTAATTCTAATCAGAATAAAACTACATATTTTTTAAAACCCAAATGGATTGTTCAAAAATATTAACTCTTCAAATGCTCACATGGCCGAGTTATTGGACTGAAATAAAATAATGTTACAATAGTTTACAATGATCACACTACCTCATTAAAAAACTCAGTGGGAAAAATAATATAATGTTCTTCACGATGTCTTCAACTATTGACAAGTTTGAATAATTAATCCAAGCCCTAGCTGATTTATTCTTGAATTCTTCATCATGAAGTTGATCCATTAAAGCATTCAATGTCGCATCCCTAAGCTTTGTTCTTGTCCTTGTCATCGGTCCAACTCTGTCACTTAGAGGATCCCGAACATAACCCTTAAATGTTTGATCAAGTCGTGGAATGTCTTCATTTATGGTGGTAGTAGTTTTGGCATCTCCATCAGGTGTTTTCTTGGGCCAGGCCACGTATGCCATGGAAATTCTTCAACGCACTAGTATGAAAGATTCTACTCAGGTCACCACTCCATTTGTACCTGGTTCTCAATTGCCTACTCATCTAGTCCCGAGTTTGCAAATTCCACCCTATATCGGTCACTTGTTGGAGCATTAAAATATCTCAACATTAATCGACCTGATATCTCTTATGTCGTGAATTCAAGGAGCCAATTTTTACAGTCGCCCAAGAAGGATCATTATCTGGATGTCACTTGGATTGTTCGAAATGTTCGGGGTACACTTCATCATGACCTTTCCTTTCGATCTTCTTCTGGCCCTTTTTACTTTTCTTAGCTACCCCGATGCCGATTGGGTTTGGTGTCTCGAGATTAGTCATTCCAAAAACATATATGACAATTTTCTCTACGGAAACCTTATATCCTGGAGTGCCAAGAAACAACCTACCATCTTTTAGTCCAGCTACAAGTCTGAGTATCGTGCTTCAGCAAACATTGCTGCTGAGCTTATTTGGGTTCATCACCTTCTTCGAGAGCTTCATGTCTCATTGGCTTCTCCTCCTGTAGTGTTGTGCGACAATAACAATGATATCTTCCTTGCTTAGAATCCCGTGGCACATAAGAGGGAAAATCATATCGATATCGACTATCATTGTTTGGGTGAACTTATAGCCTTAGGAAAGTTGTGTGTTGCTCATGTTCCATCTCATCTTCATATTTCCGACATCTTTACTAAGGGCTTACTTCTCCCTATGTTTCACTAGTTTCAATCCAAGCTCTAATACCATGAAAGGAATATGAAAAGACTATTTAATGAACAATAATAATCTAGATAATACAATAATCTAGACACTAACAATTACAAGTGGAATGTTTCAATGATTATAAATGTTAGAAAGACTACTGGAAAATAAGTACATAGGCACCGGTATCTATTGGTGGCAGGGTAATACCGGTACTACAATTTACATATGCACTGGTTAAGGGATAATGAACCAAAATACTGGTTCCTATGAATAAATCCAGCACCAGTTCTCAGATTATTGGTGCCACATATGGGTGACTAAGAAGAAGAAGAAAAAAAATGTGTGGTTGGGTAATTTTTCAGCACAGATATTAGGATAAATGACATAAACTGGTGCCATTACCGGTGCCTATGACCTGGAATAGTAATTTTAACGGGTAAAATTTAGTGGGAAAATAGCTAGCATTGGTATCAGGGATAATATATCGGTGCTAGAACTGCATTTAATGATCACCTACCCATTTTAGCGGGTAAAAAGTGAATTTTTGTGAGAGATGGTTCATTAATTAATGTGTAGAAGGGTGTGTTTGTAATATTTATGGGCCACAGTGTAATTTATGAATAATGTGTACAAGTAATCATTGTTTTGATTTGAGGTCCTTCCGTTCACCCGTTCAGGCTAAATCGGCAAGTTGTGATTGTCTCTTAGTAAATTGCATTTTGGTGTAGCCAATTTCATGATTCGACAGCGCCAACTTTCTTGGAGGGACTTAAGTGTAAAAAGTAAAAAACTTTACTCATAATTTGAAATTCAAATCCGCTTGAACGTGAAGCTATCCTATACACCCCCATTGTATTTTCCAAGTCTGTCAAGAATATTTATCAACAATTGGGTACAAGAACATATATGTAATTCTTTCCGATTTCCCTTTCCTAATTATAAGTAACCGACTCTAAGTTTTTATAGAACATGTACTATGCTTTCCAACATTTCACCATAAATTTCATATATTTAATATTTCAATATTTAGGCAAGAATTACAAAAATAATATATTTTGGAGCAATGGATTATAGGATTACACAATTTTGGGCCTAGTGTAATTTTCCAAGACTGTGTTGAAGTAATCAATGTTGAATTTAGAGGCACTTTCGTTCATCCATACATGCCCAAATCACAAAATCGTAATCTTAAATTATTGAATTGCATTTTGTTGTCGTCAATTTCATGATTCGACAAGTCTTGGAGGAGCCTAAGTGCAAAAGGTAAAAACTTTACTCGTAACTCCAAATTTTAATACGCTCTAACATGATGCTACCCTACACACCCCCATTGTATTTTCCAAGTCCGTAACAGAATATTTGTCAACAACCGGGCACAATAACATATCCGTAATCCTTTATGATTTACCTTTCTTACTTCTAAGTAACCAACTCTAAGTTACTTTATAACATGTACTAGTGATTTCCAACATTTCACCAAAATATTCTTTCATTTAATACTTCTATATTTAGGCAATAATAACTAAAATCATACATTTTGGAGCAACGAATGATAGGGTAACACAATTTTGGGTCATAGTGTAATTTTCCATGACAGTGTAGAAGTAATCAATGTTGACTTTAGATGTCCTTTCGTTCTCCCATTCATTTTCAAATCGCAAATTTGCAACTGTAAATTATTGAATTGCATTTTGGTGTCGTCGATTTTGTGAGCCGACAAGTTTTGGAGGGATCTAAGTGTAAAAGGTAAAAACCTTTACTCGTAACTCCAAATTGAAATTCGCTCAAACATGATGCTACCCTACACACCCCCATTGTAGTTTCCAAGTTTGTAACTGAATATTTATCAATAATCGGGCACAAGAACATAACCGTATTCTTTTCCAATTTTCTTTTCTTACTTCTACGTAATCAACTCTAAATTACTCTAGAACATGTACTAACACATTCCAACATTTCAACAAAAAATCATTCATTTTTTACTTCTATATTTATGAAAGAATATAAAAATCGTGTATTTTATAGAAAGGATAAGGTCGTAACAAATTTTTGGGCCATATTGTAATTATCTATAAATATGTTAGAGGCGCTTCCATTCACCCATTGTAGCCCAAATTTTGAACACACAATGTTCACTTATTAATTATTTATTGGCATCTTCAATTTTGTGTTTCGCCGCCTCCAAAATTTTTATGTGGACCTAATAGTAAAAATTATAAAGTTAACCTAAATATGAAATAATACTAGCACCGACATTGTTTTTCATTCATACCGGTGCTACGTTATAGTAGGAACATGAATTTTAGGGATTGTTTAAAATTTTAAAATGTTGGACTTCGCACCAGTATCAGTTTCTTAGGCACCGGTATTTGTACCAGTGCAGATGCTTAGATTTTTTTCCATGTTTGCTCCCCGGTCCAAAATATAATAGATGTACCCCATTTAAAACAAACCTAAGCAGGTTCTTTTCATATACATAAACACCGCTATAAGCTACTTGGGCACCAGTATATGTATCGGTGCTACATACTTAGAAAATACCTCCCGGGTTTGCTCTCATGTTCTAAAAAGAAAGAAAAAAAGTCATTTATAATATCCCTAAGCAACTGCTTTTCATATACATAGGCACATGTATTTTCCCATTTATACTGGTGCTACGTACTTAAAAAGAGAGAGGCCAGCTTGGTTTCATCTGAACCATTAATTTCTTCTGTTGATTTAAGAAAAATGTGTATTTATGCCCCTCAGTTACTTGTTTTGTGCACATATACCTTCCAGCTTTTTGAAAGTACATTTGTACCCCTGGTGACATTTTGAAAGTGCATTTGTATCCCTGATGAGATAAGGAAAATTGGTTAACTTTGGTCATTATCGGACTCAAAGGAAATTATTGTTTTGCCCAAAAAAAATTAGAAACCAATTTTGGATTTTTGCCACATATCTTGAATCCGTTTGAGTAATCCAACTCAGACGAGGAAAATTCGTTGTAATTAGGGTTGGAAACAGGAACTAAATCTCACCCGGCCAAGTCGCGGATGAAGAACTTCGAATCCTAGTCCAGATCACACTGTTTTTAACTCAAAATTTTGACAAGACATTTTTATATCGATGTTGATGAAGGGTGGGTCCCACTTCAGTGAAGGGTAAAATGGTCCTCAGCTTTTCAAAAATGACGTGGAGGTTATTTTGGTAATTTTAATACTGGCCAACACCGAAAAATAATAGGTCATCGTTGAACTCAGGCAGGAGGGGTATGCATTTTTATGTCACAGCTAATCCAGGGGTATATGTGCACTTTGAAAAACTGGGGGGTATATGTGCACTAACCAATAAACTGGGGTGTATGAATGCATTTTACCCTTAATTTAATCTCAACCATTAAAACTTAGTGATATGTAAATCTAATCCAAAACCCTAATTCAATTCCCACCTTATTATCTCTCCCATCCTTCACCACTGTACACTCTCTTCGCCTCCACCGCTAGCCCCCAGCGACCTCCACCGGACCCGACGTCCATCTCTACCCACCCTGCTCTCTTCATGTTTATCATCGGTTTCTTCCTCTACAACCTCATCTTTGTCTTTATCATCAGCGTGTTTCATCTCACGCACACTACCGATCCAGTCCATCATAACCAACGAGAAGTTTTCCCTCCTCGTTCTGATGCCAGAGTAGCTACGGCTTACGCTAGGCCGACCCTCCTCTTCGCCCTCCTGGCCTGCGAATGGAGTTGGGCCCCTCCACTTCTGCAAATAATTACCTTACATTTGGATCCGAAATATTTTGAACGAAGGGCTTTAAGCCACTAAATATGATATGAATCTCCTTGCAAAGACTCTGGATTGCAAAATATCGGATCTTTGACACAAGTAGGAATCTCGCCCAACCTACTTATAACGCACGAAATTCAAGCGTCTAGCCCGCAGGGTACACTCAATTCTGACTTGCTCTCTAAATAGCCCGCATGTTTAGATCACAAAGTTTCTTTGATCACTAACTAACTTTCATGATTAGCTCACAAAGGATATTGAAACTTAATTAACCCGCATGATTAAATAACAATGAAGCAATGAGTATAACTCAAAATTTTGAATATATGATTAATAAAAAAAGTGTTTAAAAATTGGTGCAAACCCTCTATTTATAGGGGTAATTCTCGGTCAACTTAAACCCTAAACACAATTGGAATCTGAATTAACTTATGACAGATTTAAGAAGCTAAAACCATATCTAACTAGAACTTCTAAAAAATAATCTAATTCGGTCGTCCCTGTCAGAATTAGACTAGAAGAATATTTCCTTATATAAGCTTACCAAATCTAATTCTAATCAGAATAAAAGACAATATTCAAAAATCCTAATGGACTAGGTTCGAAAATATTAACTCTTCAAAAGCCCACATGCCCGAGTTATTGGACTGAAATAAAATAATGTTACAATGATCACACTACCTCATTAAAAAAGCCCAGTGGGAAAAATAGTATAGTGTTCTTCACAATGTCTTCAGTTGATCAATCAAAGCATTCAATGCTGCATCCCTAAGCTTTGTTCTTGACCTTGTCATCGGTCCAATCACTTAGAGGATCCCGAATATAACCCTTGAATGTTTGATCTAGTTGTGAAATGTCTTCATTTATGGTGGTAGTCATCTTGGGATCTCCATCATTCCCTCCGTGGTCGAATGATTTTTCCTTCAAAACTGAATCGTCTTTAAAGGTAAATGGAGATAAATCAGCAACATTGAAAGTAGTCAATCGCCCTCTTTGAAGACGTTGTCAATCTTGTAGGCGTTGTCATTCACACATTCTAACACTTGAAAATGACTATCACCACAAAGCCTTAGTTTAGATTTTTGGAAATTTGGAAACCTCTCATTCCGAAAGTGCAACCAAACCCAATCGCCCTCTTTGAATTGCACAACTTGGCGGCTAGGGTTTACCCATGCAGCATTCTCATGTAATCTTTTTACAAAATCAGCCTTCTTTTCTTCATCTAAATTCTTCACCTGTTTAAAATTCAAATAAAGTAAATCAAGAGGTGTAGTAGGTAGAAAACCATAAACAATTTCAAAAGGAGGTAAAGAAGTAGTAGAATGAACAATGCGATTATAAGTAAACTCTGCTATCAAAATGTACGCTTCCCAATTCTTTAAAAACTTTTGGACCAAGGCATGCAGAAGTGCCCCTAGGGTGCAGTTTGTAACCTCTGTTTGACCATCAGTTTGCAGATGACTCACCGTTGAAAACAATAATTTTCCCTTACTTTCGCCACAAGGTATTCCAAACGTAGGACAAAAATTTTACATCCTTATCTGATACAATTGACGCAGGGATACCATGTAAACGGACCACTTCCTTGAAAAATAAATCCTTGACATGTTTTGCATCATCTGCCTTCTTACAATCATTGATGAAGTGTGTCATTGAGGTGATATTAATGCACCACCATAAAGTTTTTTATATTTTCTCATGGTATTAGAGTCTAATATCCTGGCACCTAAACTTTGAAATTTCTACTGCCGTTTCCTCAAGTTATCGCCGCCACTGACGATCATGCGTGACATTCATGTGCCGTTGCTTCCTTGACCGTAGCTCACCGTTCGACTGCTAGATCATCGACCACCATCGCCGTTGCTGTGCTACTGCGGTTGGTGATCCAATTTTCTGCTTTCTGATCCTGTACACGCAGCACGTGACTTCTACGCACCGCATCCAAACTGACACATCGCTGCAGTGATTCTCAAGCACTGCCACGCCTCTACCTATATGATTTTTTGTACCGCTACCACTTTTAATCGCCGCTGATCTGTGTGATTTACTGCCATGTCCGATCTCACCTCTGGTTCCAGTCATGATGCCACTGAGCAAGCTTGTAGCGTCGTCGAAGATCAAGACGGAAGGTCGTGGTCATTAGATAATTTGTTTACTTTTATCTACTCACTTTACTCCTATACTATTATTATTTTGTTCGTGTTCATGATGAATACTTCTTTTAGTACCATTCAACCAATGTCGTTGTGTTCTTCCTGCCACCTCAACCGCTCTAAGCTTCCGGCGTCACTGCAAGGATCTCTGCCACTTGCCATTGTGGCTCACAGATTGATCATGTCACTACTGCAGGGACCCCCCTATGGCACCGGTCTCTGGGGCCTATAGCACCAGTCGACCGGTGCCTAAGTAGGGTGGTACTAAAACGTAGTTACTATGGCACCTGTATACAAAACATGTGCTAGTAATGTAGATTTAGCACTGGTATGATGAACATGTGCAATATATATATATACAAATTCAACACTGGTATTTTAGATGTCGGTGTTGTTTGATGAATCGTTGTTTAGGTACATTAACATTGATCACCGGTTCTTTCCAAGCACCGATTGTTAAAAACACCGGTGCCTGATAGTGCATATCCCAGCACCGGTGTGTCAATGAATTTTCGGTGCCCGAGATTTTGAGGATGTATGTTTATAGCAATTGTATTTGTATTTATACAATCGGTGCTTTAATTTTCAATTTCTAATTTCCTCTTATTATTTATTTAGGCCTACCTCAAATAAAAAAACTGTGGGAACATCACAGAAGAAACTTAGAAGAGCCAAGAACACAGAATGTAAAACTTAAATTGATACTAGGCAAGGAAATTGAAAAGGGAATTCATCAATATGATAACTTTAGAATACAAGTAAATATGTTATGAAATTAAATACAATTTGAAATACACAAAGTCCACATAAGTCTTGAACCGTTCGGAAGACACATTCACCCAAGCTTCGCACCATGTGTCCGGACAGGTACAATCTGTTGAAGAACAAGATTTAAAATGTCAAATTCTGCACTATTTAAGCACTAAGGAATCATGGCATGTATAACTATGTTTTACCTATGTATTTGACATTAAATATGTTTTATTGTTGAACACACCATGTTAAACATTCCAAGTAAACACACCATGTCTACTTGGTGCTCATATACTACAAAATATCCACATTTTAAATGAAAGAGTTATGAAAATGTGACTGCATAGGTTCATTAATTTTTTGTACAGATACGATTGTTGAAGAACAAGATTTAAAATGTCGAATTTATGCAGTATTCAAGCACCAAGGAAATATGGTCTGTATAACTATGTTTTAATGTTAAACACACCATGTTAAACATTCCAAGTAAATACACCATGTCTACTTGGTGCTCATATACTACAAAATGTCCATATTTTAAATCAAAGCGTTCTGCAAATGTTACTGCATTATCCATAATGGAAGAAGAATTACTTAGTGAGACGACACTGCATGAATAAAGATCAACCGATACATCACAGAAAAATCAAAATTCATCAACAACTAGACATAAACATCAACTTGAAATTAACAAACAAGCAAATGAGATTGGTAAACCTTAATCTAGTTTATCCCAAAGTCAACGCTCCAAACAACCATCAATCACAGTGAAACACAATGTGGGCACTGCCTCAATCCACAACACAATTTCACAATAAACCTTTTAATAGTTCAAACAGCCTATAATGAACTAACTGCACAACCTATTATAATTATATATCTCATTCATTTATAGTTCAAACATCCCATAATGAACTATAATTTTTTTTTACAAAATCACAAAATCACAAATGAACAAATTCTCAGACATAAAATG
>JAULKK010285872.1:0-24056 GCA_032355705.1 Rubia peregrina
GTCTTCAAATCTTCGATAATTACCTTGTCTCACGGAATTCTTATTATAAGTGACAAAAGCGATAAAGTCGCTCTCAAAACTAATAATAGGAATTCAAGGTAAAATAGAGTCTTCAAAGAATAAAAGTCCGCCACCAAAATCACCATATAAAATGGACACATCAACCATGTTACGGTAAAATTCCCCGAGTGCTTGTTTATATTATTTATTTCGCTGATTGCATATTTGTAATTGATAGTTGAAACCCCCCACCCCCCAAATTGTTATTTTCACATCACTGTTTATTCCTAACACATGGTCGGATTGATGATCCAACCAAAGTTGTGTTTGGTCGGTTATTAAATTCCTTACATCTCCGTGGACGACCCCGACACTTGTCACTATCTACCATTCTTAGTAGTGTAGTAGTAGGAACAAGAGCAACATATAAATCTTATTTTTGACCCTTAATAACTCAGCATCCTCTGTTATTTAATGAAGCTCGGGAGGGGGTGGGTCACAGGCCAGAAAGTTGGAATTACGCTCTCACAACTATGTTTATGAAGGGGGAATTCTATACAAAAAAAGGTTTCCTATACCTATGGATAAAGTGTGTGGGACCAACCCAAGCAAGCGAAATCATGAATGAATTTCATGAGATATTATGCGGGACGCATCAAGGATCTCAAACAATCGCGAAGAATATAATTCGAGCAAGATACTATTGGTCAACCATGTTTAATGATTCGCACAACTTTGTGCTAAAATGCAAAATCTACCAACTTAATGTGTCAGTATCGCATAAGCCACATGCTACTTTAACAGGGATATATGGAGCCTGGCCATTTGACAAATGGGGAATCAACTTGGTGGAACCTTTCCCCAAATGAGCTAGTAATGCGAAGTTTCTAATTGTGGCAATTGACTACTTCACAAAGAGGTATAAACTAGGTCATTGGGAAGATTCACGGCAGAAGTAACAAGAAAGTTTGTTTGGAAGAACATAGTTTGTTGTTTCGGTGTGCCTCAAACTATCGTTACAGATAATGGTATGCAATTCGCAAGTAGGACCTTTACTGATTTGTGCTTGATGTAAGGGATTGTGCAGAAATTCACATTTGTCTCTCATCCCCAAGCTAATGGCCAAGTGGAGGTAACTAACAGAACTATAGTCCAAGGAATCCAAAAAAAATATTGGATGGGAAGCGAATTGGTTGGGTTGATGAGATACCCAACACAATATGGTCATACATAACAATAGTGCAAGAACCAACTGGAGAAACACCGTACAACCTAGTTTATGATCATGAGGCGGTAATACCAGTTGAAATCAGGAACTCAAGCCTTGGAGTGGAAAAATACAATGAAGGCGATAATCCAAAAAATATGAGATTGGATTTGGATAAACTTGAGGATAAAAGGCAACACACAACGATCATAGAGGCAAAGTATAAGGAGAAAATGACCTGAGCATATAATGAGAAAGTCAAGAAGACACAATTTAGAATTGGCGATCTCGTATAGCAAAAGAATGAGGTAAGTCTGGCAGAAGAGAAAGGAAAACTATGCCCAAAATGGTAAGTCACATACAAGGTAACAAAAGAACACTGATCCAACTGCTATGAGTTAGAAAAAACTGGATGGTAGAAGCATCCCGAACACTTGGCATGTGATCAACCTAAGAAAGTTCTATCTTTAGATCCATAGTAAGCGATATGAAAAACTCATTTATACATGAGTCATGATATGATCATTGGCGGCCTTTTCATTGTTGGCATTATCATTTGGCTTTCAACGCTATATCATCATGACCGTACATCATCAATATAAAAAAGGTCTTTTGCTGCCAATTTTCTGGGCCTTTGAGAAAGAGGAACGTTACCAGGATCTTCATCCTCCTCAGCTATCTCTATCGCTCTGTAAGAGGAGTTCCCTTGAATGTTGATCGGAGCACCCCCACGGCTAGTGCCAGCCGGAGGACCCTCTCTAAGTTGGTACAGATCCCGCACACCCCCGGTTGGTCTTCAAACTCGAGGCTCGCACTTATTGATTAGCGCCAGCTGGCTGAGCTAAGGGCATAAAGAACGTCTCCAATTCCTGGTTCACCGGTGATCCGAACGAGAAAACACAAACCCACTCCTTGTACGAGGTCCTGAAGAATGCGAACCTTGGGAGCTCAAAACTGTGCTTTTCTTTTTTCCCTTTTGACGTCTTTTTCGGAAGGGCTCGGGAACTCGAAGCCCTTGTCTTCTATTTTCTTATCTCCTTCAGCCATCTTTCGGCCTCATGAAAAGCTTCACCGTATTTCTGGTGCTTATCAAGCTCTTTACGCTTCATGATGTTCATGGTCTCCAGGAGATATGCCTCAAAATTATCTATGAGAGTGGGCACCACCATACCAAGCCAAAGACAGTAGGCTTGAATGCTACCTTCATAAGCCTTAAATCCCCTTTAAGAATATGAGGCGTGGTAGGGAACCAGAGATAAACTCTATAAGAAAAAAATGAACAAGTGAGAAAGTGACTTTCATTAATAATAACTTTGAAAAGGTATAAGGGATACAAAAGCAGTTTAAAATAACTCCTACGTAAATTTTGTACATTTTCATTCTCCCCTACACTACGCTCTGACTGCTCCTGCTGACGGGTGCTCAAAGTGGCAGATCTATGCTTGGGCTTCGGCTGGGTCACAGGGTCCAGTGCACTCCACTCTTTGTCCTCATTTACCTTCAGCTCGAAAATCTCCTCCACAGTGAAAAACCATCCAGAGGTCTTTAAGTACTCGAGTAGGGAAAGTTTGATGTCTCCATCTTGAATATGTTTCCACTAAATATGGTCGAGTTGGGAGGTACATGTGCCATTTTTATGCACATCCAGCATGGTAGTATACTCGTCCAGAAGGTCTTTGCTGAGGGAGGTTGCGAGGGTGTTTTTAGCAAGCCCCATGCAGGTCCCGAACAAGGAGGAAAATAAGGCTAAAAATCCCCGAGTCTTTATGGGCATGTTGGTATAGGCCTGGAGAATAGAGTCTTGCTGCTCGTTGGAGCAAAGGTTCTTCAATCGGGCGTTCTCTCTAGTTAAAGTCTGGACGGACTTCTCAGCCTCCAATAGTTTCTTGTGAAGATCATCTGACTCTGACACCTTCTATCGAAGCTCCCTCAGTTCCTACTCAGCCTTGTTCAATTTCTCCTAAGGCCCAAAGGAATAAGGCTCCCCTCCCCAAGGTCAACCTGGACCCTGAGTCAACATGGGTCTCGATATAAGCCCCATTGTTGGGTTTCTACCTTTGAGGGGTGGGAATGCAAGACGCAGGGCCCTCACGGTCTCCCTTACCGCTAAGTGAAATCTCTAGGCCCTCCAAAGGATTCTGGGCGCTCGAGGGGGGTCATGACATGCTCTTCGTAGTCAATTTCTTCCTTCTCCGAGAGAGATCAACAAACTCGTTTCAGAAGCCCACTAAAACAAAAACAAGAATGATTAATAGAAGAAATGTAAAAATAGCTGTAAGAAATTAAAATAAATACTAAAATGCTGCAAACACCTTCACACAGTAGGGGGAACCCTTCGAATAGGCCTCTACAACTTCTGTAACCCCTTGGTTCTCGACCATCATGGGCTCGACCTCCAAAATAGGCTTTAAAGGCTTAAGAGCCAGCACACTTTGACTTTTTCGGCTTCTTAAGAGCCATTTTCCTTTGAAGTCACGGTGTGGACAATTGTCAAAACATCCCTCTATCTGTCACATAAATGTGTGCGTATAAAATCTTTCATCAGTCTCACCTATGCAACTAGGGGAGTGCAATAACTGCTATGGCACATTGCGCGGGTCTGATTCTTCCCCGTGCAATTAAGTCCCAGACAGAACACCATGAACAAACTGCCTCTAGGCCTACAAAGGCAAATGAGGTAGCCGTTTTATCAATGACTTCTAGGATGAACAAAATAATCCTAGTTTGCTACCTACTCTATCTCTTCCCACAACCCTTCAAACCTCTTTGGTTGGCTAACTAGATGCATGGTCGGTCGTGACGATTAACATTGGTAACCTTCGTGCACACGCCAGTTCCGAACTATCATCACCCTCAAGCGCATCTAAGTTTCCTTAACTGGAGAGTAGCAGTAGTGCACCAACATTAAAGTAGACTTGGTTGTGTGCCAACAAAGTGTGACAACTATGCACTTCACAAGGATATTAAGAACAAACCAACATAATGGTTAAAAAATAAATAGAAATAGGTAAATCTAGAAATCTCACAAAATAAACATTAACACATGAATACAAATATAGTCCCCAAGCTAGATCCCTACTCCCTAAGCATTGAACCCAAGTATTTCAATGGATTCAACATCTTTGGCCAAAAACTAAAAAGATGAAAACAAAATAAAACTAGAGAGAAGTGAGTGTTTTCTCTCTCTAGTCACCTACTAAGATATAAAAATAAGCATAAACTTCAACCCTAGAATACAAAGGTCCATATATATGGTAGTAGGGAATTGGGAATAAAAATAGGCCCAAAAGTGGCTAGCAATTGCCAGGGGCTCGTGCCGGTGTGAGAAGCTAGCCCTGGCACAGGTCGTGCCGAGCGTGCTAACAATGGGCGCCGGATCTGGCACGGGTCGTGTCTGTCATGCTGGGCGCATTCTGTATCATCCGATGCAGGCCGCCGGCTGGGTCTTTGTTTTGCTCTTTCGGATCCACGTCACACATCGTTTTGCGTACCCTATCGGTAGGAACCTTATTTTTTCAGTACCTCAGTGTTCCCTATGTCATTATTCACACCCCATGGACTGATCTTGGCATTTGTGACTTAAAACGGTGCTGGACGTGTAAAACGGAATGTCCCGCTCCCATTCTTAGTCATTTTGGAGTGAAAAGAAGGGACGCCTCGTGCAAGATTTTGATACTACTCGTGCATGGTGACGTGCCAAGTTCCCCTGACACATGCCATGTCATTTGGTGCGGGCCTGCCAGTTTTTTTCCATGTCGGGCTTGTACGATCCGCGCCAACCATGGCTGGTTCACTTGGCTAACTTATTTGCTCCGCTACGGGTGAAGAATTGGTTCGATTTGGGAGTTCTTGTAGTCAATTTTACAACGCTCAAAAAGACAAATCCAATGGTGACACCCAAGTGCTGATTATTCTCATATTTTTCCCAGAACTCTGTGCAACCTCGAACAACGATATCTCCATTTCTTCTTTGGCCTTATTGAACTTTGAATCCACCTTTCATGGTCCCAATTCAATCTATTACCACAATTTGGAGTTCGTGGCCTTCAATCTACTACTATCTTTACGAAGGTGTTTCTATATATTCTACCATCCTTGCTAATGACCTTCAAATATCAACTACCACCCTCGTGGATGACCTTCCACTAAAGAAAATGAAAAAGTACTCACGAGCAACCTACTAATGAGGTCAAAGAGGAATATCTAGGCTCTCATAAATACAAAGTGTCCATTAGTCTCAATTAAGTCTACAAAACGTGTGATTTAAACAAGAAAACCAACAATGATCGTCTAAACCCCTTGTCATGCAAACCTAACTAAAACCAACAATTAGCCAAACAAAAGATTATAATAAATGTGTTAAATGCATCCACTAACGCATGCATAATGGTGCACATCAATCCCCCCCACACTTAAACCTTTACTCATCCTCGAGTAAACAAAAAAAAGAAAAGATCGAAGCGAAATGTAGCATGCAAAGAGAATTTAGCCAACACATTCAACTTATTCCCAAGCTACCCTAGTTTCCCCAAATAAGTAAGAATCTCACAACTTTCACACTCCCCGAAATTGCTAAAGTAACCTAACCATCCCAAAATATTGTGAAGAAAAAGGTAAGCATGAGGATTAGTGTTGAACTAGCTTGCTACCCGAAGAAATTGCTGAAGACAATCCAAGAGATGTTGATGAAGAAACTGTCAAAGATGGCCAAAAGATGTTGGAAGTTCCATTTAAAATTTCTCTCAATTTCTCTCATTTTGCGTACTTTTGGGTTTTCATTCTAGCATTCACACATGTTGAGCTCACCATCTCACATTTTCCCACACGGCCTCTCATTTTTGCGTCAGTTTTCCAACCTAGTTGGGCCTAGCCTCTCATTTTTACCTAGGCCTCTCGAGCTATCCGGAATTTCCTTCCCATTTTTGTTTAAGTTGCCCTTCCGGTTTCCAACTTAGCCGGGTATATATTTTTTTTTTCATTTTTTCAAAATTTTCAATTTTTTTAGTGTAGCACAAAATTCCCCAAAGTTGGGCTTCATACTACAAATGATAGTGGAAAAGAAAAAAATTACACCACCAAAGTTTTGAAACACACCCCCCAAATACAACTACTAAAAAGACACCTAAAAATAATAACCACCTAGAAAGTTTAAAATCCAAATGGGGGGAATACCAGAAAGGGAAAAACACATTCATCACAATGATCATACCAACAAACAATAATCATAAACTGAGTCACAAACAAATGAGATGTTATCATCGGGGTGTTCAATCTCCTTCCCCCACGTTTAGTTAATGCATTGTCCCCAATGCATATAACTAAGGGAAAAGTTGGAAACACCAAGAAATGCTCAATGTCGTCTCTGGTATCTGGCCTCGTGCCCCTGCCCATTCAGATTTGGATGGTAGTACCCTTCCCCGATGCCTGATGTGCGCAGCCTGTCACTGATCTCCCTGATGTCATCCCACAAGTGTCATATTTCCTCCCTCAAGTGAAGCAGTTGATCGTCCACCCTATCAAATCTATCTGATGTACCCCACTCATGATGATCTAGCTGCACACCAAGTATGTGAATGTCATGCCTTACCCCAAAGATGGAGTTCCCCAAGGATTGCGCTGAATCCGGTCCCTACAGCTGATGAGTCCATATAGGATATGAATAAGCCGACTGAAAGCCCAAGGACTCATGTTCCCGGAAAGGGCTATACTGTGGGTGCTGCCAAGGGTGGCTCTGATGCTGAGAATGGCCTAATACACTATGCTTGGAGGGCTCCGAGCTCGGGCCAGGTGGGGGCCTCACGGCTGAACTGTGCAAAATCTTCATAGTGGGAAGTGATATTTTGCATGTGGGAGCTACTGGCGCCATTCCCCACAGAATGAACTGCTTCTCATGAACAATAAACTTCCCCTGATAAGACCATGTAACCTTTCACATCCGTCTGTAGCTTCAATTTGAATATTTCTACCAAATGAGCATATGTCATGCCCCACGGAACATCTCCCAAATGGAATCTGATGGACTTTCCCATCTTCCTGTTGTTCTCATTGGTAATAGTAGACAAAAACTCTAGGGTGTACTTAGTGTACGTAGGGGCTGACACAGTAGTAAATTCTTTCGTACCAATCATACCTAGTAGGACTCAAACATGTTTGTAGAGTTTGAGACCTTTGAGAGTCTCTTCATCTATAAACTGTCTCTTGAATAGGGCGCCCTACTAGGTAGCCCCACATTTCCTTTTGATCCCAAGAGAGAGAGAGAGAGGGTTCTCCCCTATGTCCACGAGCCATGATAAATGAACAAAATTATAGCATAACCACAAAGAAATTCTAGCAAATTTTTCCAAGCACAAACACTACAACCACCCCTGGGCACAAAATATTATCAACCACAATATCCACCAAAATTTCTAAGCATGCAAACCCCACAACACAAGAATTTCAAAACTTCCAATATTTTGAGAGAATAAAAATTCAACCAAGTACCTCTAGTGCCGAATGTGGTGAGATATTTTCTCGAGAAATGTGCATAATTCCTCCTAGAAGTGGTCAAAGCATCTCCTACACCTGGAAAGGACCAAAAATTGAGTTCTTTGGGAGGAAAACTCAATTCAGGCTGAGATAATCTTTGAATTTTCAGGGAAATTTTTTAGGTTTCTGAGGTTAAGGGTTAGTGGGTTGGATAGAATTTGGAAAGACAGAAATTTTGATACCTAATAGGGGTGAATCAGATTAAAATTGAAGGAGATATGGCCAAAATAGTGAGAGAGGTTGAATATGGGAACTTAGGAGAGGAAGAAAAAGAGAAGGCTGGTATAGGAGGTTGGGAATGAGGAGGGGGTGCTATATAGGTGGGTGGAGAGAGAGAGAGAGAGAGTGGTGGCACAGATCCATAAGGGGGATCCATGCTTACACATGGCATACCACATAATGGGGGGTCCGTGCTGGGATTGATGTGACACAACCAGCCTCGTGCCGGCACTAGGTGACTCATGTTGATATTCATAAACATAAAAGTATAAGGAGACCTAGAATCTCACAAAATCTCTACCAAATCATTAATACAAGTTATATCCCCAAGATAAATAAACTAATCTACTACTAATAAATTCATGGAAAATATTGAATTACATGCTGGGAATTTAGGAAACAAAGAGAATGAAAAGAAAAGAAAAGAGAAGAAGAACTCTAGAGAGAGAGAATTCTCCTCTTCCTTCCTACCTACCAAGAAAATAAGATCTATATGTTGCCTACTTGTTAAACCCTATGAGACTAAAAGCTCCTTATATAGGAGAAGATAAATGGGCCTCTAAATTCCCAAATTTTGAAGAAACCCTAATGAAACCCTAAAGATTCCACTAGTGAAAACCTAAGGCCCCACTAAGGCCCCATTGGCATGTGTCATGCAAAAATACACGGTGTGCGCCACACGCCTTGTGAAAAAGTACATGGGTTGTAGGTTAGAGCTACTTCCCGGGTGTACTGAGTGTGTCGGCTGTGCAAAGGCTTGCTGGGAGCGGGCTGGATCTTCAAGTCTTGATCTTCAGGGCACACGGGTTGTTCAAAAGGATGCGGCCCACGCTAGTACTTAACCGCTCAAGTCATTTGGTTAGCATAGGTCGTGCAAAGGGGTACAGGCTGTATCGGTCTTCACTTTCTTGCAAAGGGGCACGGGTCGTGTTGGTTTTCACTTCGTCTGGACTTGGCTTTTTTCCTTCAATTTTTTTGCACCACTACAGATGAACCGCTGATCTGATTTGGGAGTTCTTGTAATCGATTTTATAGCGCTCGAGAAGAGGAAACAAATGGTACAACCCTCGGATGTTGACTCTTCTTGGATCGTTCCCAGAACTCTATACAACTCTCGGATTACAATTCATCCCCTTCTTTGTTTTCCTTCTTCAACCCTTCTATCTTCTACAACATTTGGACTTGTGGCCTTTAGTCTTCTACCATTCTTGCGAATGACCTTCTAATATACTATGTCGAAGTGCTTACGAGAAAATCTACTAATAAGCTCACTAAATAAAATCTATATGCTCGTAAGGACATATAATCTATTAGATCTAAATAAGCAACAAAATGAGAGATTTAGACAAGAAAGCCAACAAAGGCTATCTAAACTCCCTGTGATGTAAACTCACCTAAACCTAGCAATCAACCATACAAAAGCTACTAATAAATGGGCTAAATACATTAGGAAACACATGCTTCCAGGTGCAGATCATTATGTTATCAAGGGTCTTACCTTCTTTGAGGTACTCTAATCGGACGTCCCTGGCACCCGAATGTATTTATGGAGGGGCTTCAAAAAGGTACCGACCTCCTTTGACATGAAATAGGGCTCGTTCTGCATGGGTGGCCCTAATTCTTCTTCCGGTGGACTCGGGGCCATTTCCACATCTACGATCTCGTAAGGCTTCCCGAAATCAATGAAAAATACCATGTCATGAAAAACAGTGGATTCTTTACATGCAATCCTTTTCCTCCTCATCTTTGTCCCCAATGGAAGGTCCTCCACCCAGCGTACTCTCCGGGTCGGTGCAACGGAAGGCCCTCACTGACGCTTGTGGTAGATCCGAGAAAATTGTTGTCGAATTTTTTTCCTCTTCTGCCCATTATCAAAACCGCCTACATCTTGGCCATCATGCTAAAAATCTGAATAAAACAACCAGACTTCCCCTTCTTTGTGCCAGAAGTCCTGGCCATAAGAGACGTCCCGGTGAATGGTCAGAGATGGTGTCGAGGGAAGCTTGTTGTTTTCTAGGCGAGAAGGCGACAATGAAGACATAGCCGGAGTTTCCATCAAAGAAAATATAGAAGAGTGGGAAGGAAAACTTACATTTTTGGAGTAAAAAGAGAGAATGGCTAGAATGTGGAAAGTGCTAAATCTGGAAGAATTATTTCCCTCTCTATAAAAAACAGCTTCAAATACCTGCAAGGAAAGAAGTGGAAATGTAAAAGTATGGGATGGAGGTTAAAAGGGGAGATAAATGGTTTTTCAAGGAAAATAATCATTATCTTGATACTCAGAAAAAATTGAAAAATATGGCATGCGTTAGAGAATCTTTTTCCTATTCTCTATCTCTCTCATCTAATTAATGTGAATAGACACATGCTCTGCATCCTTTCAGTTTCATGAATCACACACACCCCTTTTATATGGAATTTAAAAATAAACAACTGGAAATTAAGAAAGATAAAAAGTGCGGAAGTCTGGGAGCTTCTAAGCTCAAGGGTTAGGAACATGAAATTAAGAAAACCATAAAGAAAGGAAGTCGAGAGGCTTCCAAGATCAAGGGTTCAAAATACCTTCTTGACCTTGACGGACTCCTAACTTCCTCTCGAACTAGTTTCCTAAAGTCTATTGTTGGTACCCAGACCAGCCCAACACCCCTTGTGAGCCTAGGTGTAGGAGGAAATAAGTGGAGAGTTTAATCATAGCTCTTCACAAATGGGCTAAGTGATCCCATTTGACTAATAGCCCTCATAGGGCCAAACCCTAATATTTCTACCACGAGAAAATAAAACTACAACCCTACCTAGAATAGGCCATCATATAAAAGTAGGTATGTCACATCATATTCGATGTTCTATTCATTTCACTATTAATCTAGAGATCTTACGGACAAGATCGTCGGAGAATTTTTCATTAGGAATCCTCCGGGACTCTTTCTTGCAAGTTACACAAATAATTCAGGCAATGGTATCTTGAAGGATACATCACAAGCCACATAATTTGCAGGGTGTCTTGACAACCTTGATACTTGCCGTAAGTATTTATTTTGATTATTTTTTGGTACTTTCTATGTTATTTTATTTTGATAATTGTTGTGTTTTTATGACTTTGGCCAGAATCGACGAATGGGATTAGTGAATGTGGGGGTGAGGTGGAGGATAATGAGGAAACATCATCTAGGAGGCCCGCTAACATGAGCGGAAGGGCGAACTAACATGAGATTAGATCCCAAGTCTCTACGGGATAAAGTCCGGAGAAAGAAATGCATAGTGCATGCGATGGGCATTTTTGGCAGTCCACCGATATTGGTATGGAATGGTAGGGTTTGTGTACTGGCGGAGCGATATTGGCATTTTCTGGTGCACTTTCTCTGCTAGATCAGGGGGTGGTTCCCCATAAAAAGGATCACTTTCATAAACACCGGGAGAGAGAGAATGGAAAACCATACTTTAAGTTCTTTCCCGCTGGTCTTTATGGCTTCTCTAGCATATAACTACGGACTTAAGTAGTTTTTTACCTATTAGGCTTGCGACATGTAATTTCCCCTAGGGAAAAGTTTGTATTTTAGGAAGGGAATTTTTACTGTAATCTTTAATTTTGTTTTCGTATGGGGTTATGATTAATAAATGTTTTACTCGTCGTGCAACCTTATTATTATATTATTTTTGCATTGCAAACCTTGCTCCACTTACTAAATTCATTTATCTTTTGTTCCCTATAACACTTAGTGTAAGGATTTTTTTGTTCCAAGGGTCAGTGTGTCATCAGGTTATCGAGCCATGTTTTGGTGACACATCACGGTGTTTCTCATCCTTGTGGGCATCCAACCGTCTTTTACTGCTTCAGTAGTTCGCGTTTTACTTAAATTACTTAGCTGATGCGAGCCAGTTTGTTCATATTATCATAGAATGATCTAACATCCCTAGTTCTGAGGCTAAGTGATAAATATGACTACGTCCTCTGGAGAAGTGGATCATCATAATTTTTGAATTGTGCATCATTTCATACATATACGAGCTAATTGTCATGTGGAAGAGCACCTTTGCCACTGGTTTGCATGGGCGTACTGAGCTTGCGAGCGTGTGACTGGCCCATTATTGCTATCTCCTTTGGCATATTAGGCTAGCTTCTTGTTTGTGCTAAAAAAATTGTGCCATGTATGCAATTTCTCTTTAGCTTTATCGTTCTAGTTTCCTGATTGCCGAATTTGTTACGTGTTAGATTTGTTGTCCATGTACTTGTTGATTGGACTGTGACTTCGGCGATGGATTCGACTTTTCCAAGGACCATCTAAACTAGAAAGAGAGAATTTTTATCCCCACAGATGACACCACTAATGCAAGAGACTCCTTCTAAGTATTAATAACTCCCATGATTGGTCCAACAACTCCACCCTCTTCAAGTACCTGCAAAGAGGGTCTCCAGTGTTGGACCCGGGGAGGAAGCACTAACTCCCTAGTCTGTATGATTATCTTTGTGTATTTTGAATGGAAATAATTACTTACCTTCATATGGTGTTCTCCACCTTTATTTATAGGGTCTTTGATCATGTGATCATGGCTCGTGTTATGTGCTCACCTCTCCTAACCTTGGTCTAGAAGAGGGTGGCATGGTTAGTGGTGCTCCTACTCTCTTTTTGGGATCAGTTGCCTAGAGGTGAAGCGAGTTGGTTCGTCTATGAGTGATTGTTGAATTGGTTTTAGTGAAGTTATATATATGGATCAACAACCTATGTAATTATTTAATACTATTTATTTAAAATATTTACTTACTCATGGGAATTTTCATCTTATTGTAATATGATTGGTATTACACTATTATGTCATACTCCATAAATATATTCTTCGACCCATGAAATAATCCACCAATGCATTTCAGCCTACTATGACATTAAGACTCGATCCATGAATTTCGGCCCAGATATATCACCAGCACCCGAGAAATTCAAAGGTCCAAAAACTTAGGTAACATTTTATTTATCTGCTAGTGTAACTGACACGTATTGATGACACTATGATGACATTTACCGATGCACCATGTATTGCAGTTATGCGTGGTACAGATAAGGAGAAAAAATATCGCCATTTCATAAAAGCTAGATAACACCCGATCTTTGCACATACATGAATTTAAATATTTGGGAAAGTGCAAAAATAACCCTATTAAATTGAGAAAGTGTAGATATAACCCTGTAAAATTTAAAAGTGCAAAACTAACCCTATGTTTTTGTAAAATTGTGTAATTATACCCATTTTGCTCAATTTCGACTTTGACTCAGAAAGTCAGCCATTGACCAAACATGAAAACACATAAATACCCCTAAGCTTAAAGCTGAAAATTTATAGACCATTCTACCCCTCACTTCTTCTTCTTATTCAGCTTCTCCGCCACTCGTCATAGCTTCGCCGCTGAACCCAAATCCACCGAACATCCGTCGCTGACTCATCTCAAGGTATACCAAGGTTTATCCAACGTCGGTACTCTTTATAGGTCATATAATGTAGTGCATCATAAGGCACGATACGAGCAAGGCTAGCACTATTTCCCCTAAAGATTTAACACAAACAGAAACATACAGCCTAATCAGGGGAATTTGTGAAATTAATATATAAAAAGAGCAGCAGGATACTAGTGCGCAATCCGGAATAGATCATTAATGCTCAATGTAAAGGGGCTTCATATATTCATTAAAACCTTGTTTTAGGTCTTCATAAAAAATTACCATATACTAATAAAAAAGAGGAAAACAATAAATGATGGCGAACCAAGTTTCACTTATAAAACCTCGATAACCCTTAGGTTTTCGATATTTTAGAAAACGATTCGAAGAGCCCATCTCCTCAGCCTCCCATCTTTGCTCCACCACCGTCACCCAAAACCACCTCCACCCTAAAACCCTAGTTATGCCCAACTCTGTTTGCAACCCAACCCACCACCATTACCTCTCCCCGCCACGCTCCACCCCATCCCTGGCTACAACCCACCACCACTACAACTCTGATCGAAAGTTGTCTTTCACCGCCCGAACCACTTCTGACGTCAACTTCTACTTTGATGAGGTAATAATCTCTAGATGCCCATCTGATCCCTCATCTATTGCGATAGACGAGTCTTCAATCACCAGATCCCTAAGAAAAATAGGAAGAATCAGCGGGGTAAGAAATTTGTTCCCAGGTGACGGCGTCAGTGGCGAATTTCTGGAGGAGAAGAGAGAAATTTTGGAAATATCTGCACTTTTCCACATGACGGCGCTAGAATTTTCTAGAGGAGAGGAGAGAAACTAACCCTAAACCCTTGTTAAAAAACATGAAGGGTATTATCGTCTTTCAATATTTTTTGATTTTTTTAATAAAAGGGGGAAATGGTCATTTTAACAGATTTTGGTCAATTCGACCATTGACATTTCGGTCAACGAAATCCGGAGTCATTTTTGCACTTTCAGATTTTACAAAGTAATTTTTAAACTTTCGACCAAAACATAGGGTTGAAAACGCACTTTTCTCTAAATATTATTATATATAAATAAATACAAATATTTTAAATATAACTTAATTATTGATAAAAGTGAAAGTCTCTTTAAAAATAATTTTTCCATAAACTATGAAAACCAATGTTTAAACTGCAAATTAGAAGAAATAACGATACAATTTTCAAAACTTATGATAGAAAGTAATTGATGAGTGTAATAGGTGTACAGGCAATGATGCATATGATTTTTTGACGGGTTAAGGTAATGAAAGTTTATTCGTTCCAAAAAAAATATCCGGATTGCATTAATCGGGTTATAAACCTATAACTACTACACGTTGCGTAATAAATTTTTAATATTGCAAATGAAAGCTTTTACCTTTCTATTATTTTAATTAAACCTTGTCTTTCCATTAATCTATGGAAAATGGGTTTTCCCAGGACATTGTCTTGATAAAATATTTATAAATGTCACTTTAATGATACAACGTTATCATTATCAATATTGTATGCATACGGATCCATATAATATGAAAAATGATCAAAATTTTGAAGATTTTATTGTAATAGTGTGTCATTGCATGGTTTACGATAAAAATATATTTATTATAATCATACAATTTTTAATTAAAATATTTAAATTAGATGATAATTTTTACTAATTAAACTTCGTGCAATTGAGTTATAGATGTCCAATTTCTTCTTCTTCCAATATTTTAAAAAAATTATTGTGATTAATTTATAACATTGTCCTTTGTTCATTACCATGATCGGTGAATCATTTCTAACCAAAAAATGACATTCTAGAGAAAGTCATATTTAATTAAACATTCAAGGGAAGACAAAAAAAATTCCGTGGTCAATGAATATTTTACTTTGTACATCAATTTCAGACGAAACCAACAGTAAAAGCTGGACATTTCCAGCAATAGCTGTAGCGGAACCAAGGTCAAATATATGGAGGAGCTCATTTATAATATAAAAAAATTATATACGTTAGATCTAAAATGTTTAAATAAGAGTACGTCGGCAATTCATGATTAATTGATTGAAGTGGAAAATTACAAAATTTGATGCTTTATAATTGATCCAAGAAATATAAATTAATCAACTTAGAGAAATAAATAAAAGGTAAATAGCATTAAAATGTCAATATTTTATAATTATTAATTATACTAATTAATTTAAATTTAAAATGTAATATAATATTGCTTAATGAATTAATGTTATCACTTATCACATATTGATATGTGCTTAAAATAGGTCATTTCTAAAGGTTAATTAACAAAAAATTAGTCTTTTTTCACTCTCTCTCTCTCTCACTTTCCCTTCATTCCCGCTAACGTTCATTTTTACCAGATTTTCCATCTTCTCCGGCCATGGCCGACCCGCCGCCGATAGCTAACGGTGGAAACAAATCATTTCTGCAAATCCTTACCTCACGCCCAACACCCCTTACTCCAAAACTACCTTCAGACACAAACCTAAGTCCGATTACAGAGCATAAAGAAGATTTGGCTTGTATTCAAACTACTCAAGATGTCCAGCAGCTATCACAACATTTAATAATGCTTTAATTGGCAAATTCACTCATGGAAGATCGACTATGGAACAATTTCAGGCTGCTTTCAAAACAACAGGATTCAAAGGCAAATTCCAGATCGGTTCATTCGACTTCAAACATATCTTGATAAGGTCTGAACAGATCGAAGACTTCCAGCGATGTTGGATCAAGGGTGGCTGGACATTACATGGAGCTCCTATGAAAATTTTAAGGTGGACGCCAGACTTTACCCCACATGCTGAATCCTCCATTATTCCGGTATGGGTAACTATTCGAGATGCTCCACTTTATTATTATAATAATGCATCTATTCAATCCATAGAAAATCTCATAGGTAATTATATTAAAATGGATGTTGTGACTAAGGCCCTAACCAGGCCATCAACAATCAAAATATGTGTGGAGGTCAATTTACTGAACAAATTACATCAGACCATAAGATTAGGTTCAGTAGAGGAGAACAAGAAGTTTCAAATTGAATACAAAGATTTTGCCTCATACTACACATATTGTTATAAATTAGGACATTCTGAAGAAATCTATAGGATTAAGAACCCTATAGATAAAGTAATATGCAATTGGAAACCTACAGGTCAGGTATTCCCCCAACCCCATTCCCGCCTTGATGAAGTGTATGAACTACCTACTGAAAACCAAGTTACAAACAAGGAGCAAATTGACATACTAGATGACTCCTTGAACCAGCCCAAAATCCTGCCTCTTAATTTGACTAAGGATAGTAGCCAACCTTGTAATACCAAGGCCAGTTCATAGAGAACAAACTTTAAGAATAACCTTCTCATTTATAACCATAACACATCTATAATATAAGCATCAGGTAACCAGCTATCACCAACTCCTGTTATTACCTTGACTGATAGCATTTCTGAAAATGCTAATACTCAACCCTCTAAACCCCTCAGCCTTTCCTATTCACCAAACAACCCAACTCATAAACCAAAACCTTCCAATAACCTAGAGCACTATCACCATTTCCAGCCAAAATCTGGCAGGTAAAATCTGCCACTCGGTCACCCAAAACAGGTAATATCAGGTATGTAAAAGATGATTTACATTTAACTGGGAATGATTATTCTGCCACAGAGGATCATAATGAGGTTGTTTATCCATTAGACAGATCCTTCACTATAATTACTAACATGTTCTTGCCACTCATGGATGAGGAAGATTTCTCCGAAGAAGAGGAACTGGAAATAACAAGTTCTCAAGAGCAACTGCAGGATCATATGAGTTTATCTTCTAATACTTTAGAAAGTAAATCTAGGAAAAATATTTTTTTCACACAGCTTAACAAAATGAAACTGAGATCTCCATCAAAACACTCTTCAGTTAAGAAATATGAATAGACAAAACCTAGCATTTCAAGTTTTGGTATGGAATGTACGAGGAATGGAAACATCATTGTCTAGACTTAAAAAATAGATTTTCTCACATAAAATTCAATTATTATGCATAATTGAACCTATGCATAATAATGATAAATGTTCTGATTATATGAAAAAACTGAAATTTGAACAATGTTTGCTTGCTGATTCTGGAAAATGTGGTTAATGTGGAATTCTAATATACAAATACAACTAATTAATCAGAGCAATCAATTATTGTCTATAAATGTTGACTGGCTGCAACTTAACTCACAGATGGAAATATATTTGGTATATGCTCTCACCAATATGACTGGTAGAAAACAGCTCTGGTATGATTTATCCTCTCTAACTATGAATAAAGGCTTTTCATTTGTGATTTTAATGCAATAATTTTAGTTAATGAATACAAAGGTCCTTCTAATCCTAACGCATGCAGCATCTCAGATTTCTCTACCTTTGTATCCTCTAATGATTTAGAAGAGATCAATATTGTAGGTAACCTTTACACATGGAAAAATAATAGGATTCATAGGCCTACATATAAGAGACTAGATAGAGGTATGAGTACAACTGAATGGAAAGATGCATATCCCTCTAGTTCTATCCAAATCCTGAACAAACTAACCTCATATCATGTCTCGTTATTACTGCAGATATGTAGTAATTATCCTTCTTCACCAAGACCTTTCAAGTTTCTTGATGTATGGTTAGAAAGAAAAGATTTTGTAAAACTGATTGCTAATCAGTGGAACATAAACACTAAGGCCAAGCCGATGTTAGCACTTTTTCTGAAGCTTAAACAGTTAAAACTAACCATAAGAAGTTGGAATACACTGGTCTTCGGAAATGTCCATGATAATGTTAATATAGCTGAAGAGATGCTAAGAAAACAGGACTTAATGCCAAGTCTATATTAACAAAATCACTGAGGGAGCAAGAGTTGTTTTGGAAGCAAAAAAGTAAGGTGAAATGGCTAACAGAAGGAGATAATGACACTAGTTTCTTTCATAAATCATGCCAAGACAGAAGAAGCATGTTGTGAATTAATAAAGTCAAAAGTAGTGAAAGGATATGGTTAGATACACCATACATGATAGAACAAGAGGCAAATCTTTTCTATACAAAACTCGTAACTAGTGAATTTGACCAAGAATCGGGGTAACCTAGAACTGATTAAGGAAGCTACATTGGAAAAGGTTTAAAATGCAGTTTTCAGCCTCAATCCAAATAGTTCTCCAAGCCCAGATGGTTTTTCTCCTAAATTCTTCACAGAAATGCGGGACTTAATCGGCCCAGACATCCTCAAAGCTACAAATAAGTTTTTAAAAGGTGAATAAATACCAAAAGGTATCTCTAGCACCTGGATAGCTCTCATACCCAAAAAACTAACCCCTTCTAGCTTTAACGACTTTAGACCAGTTAGTTTATCTAATTTTGTTAATAAGATTTTCTCAAAAGTCTTAATGGAAAGAATGAAACCTTACATGCATGCTCTAATCTCCCTGAACCAAACAACTTTTTTAAAAAACAGAGAAATAGCAGATAGTGTTATATATCTAAATGAGATGATGAGGTTTTTGAACATTAAGAGAAAATCATCAAACTGTTTTTAAATTTTGGATCTCACCAAAGCATTTGACAGAGTCCACTGTCTATTTCTTAATTCCATTCTTCTCAAGTTTGGATTTCACGAAACTTTTGTCAAATGTATCATGAACAATATCTCCCCGACCTTCTTTTCTGTTCTTATAAACGGAAAACCTTATGATTTTTAAGCCCTCTAGGTATTAAAAAAGGAGACCATTTGTCTCCTTTTTTGTTTAATATATTCACAGAGGCATTCTCTGAAGCTTAATCGTTGTTTTCCAAAAGGGTAACCTTGAATACTATCAGCTGCCTCTAAAGGCAAACCCAATCTCCCACCTTAGTTATGCAGATGATACAATAGTCTTTTTAAAGCTCACAAAACTAAATCTAATCAGATTTAGTGCTTTCTTGGAGAAATTTGAACTGGCTAGTGGACAGAAAGTAAATTACCAAAAGAGTAATTACTTTCTAAAGAATTCAGCTACACAACATGAGCATAGACTCATTATATCATTTATGAAAATGACAAATGGTACATTCCCCTTCACCTATTTAGGAATTCCAATCTTTAAGGGTAGACCAAAAAGTGTTTATTTTCATAAGCTGGCTGAAATCTATGAATCCAAGCTAACAAACTGGAAAAATAGATGGTTAAGTATGGGTGGAAAACTAGTTCTAATCAAATCAGTCTTATTTTCCATTCCACAACTCATTTTGACGGTTTTACAACCTCCAAAAATAGTGCTCAAGAAACTATCTAGAAAAATAGCAAGTTTTTTCTGGGGTCAGTCTGACATAAATCAGAATATAAAGACATGGAAGGCTTGGATAGATCTATATCTTCCATTAGATGAAAATGGAATAGGATTGAGAGACTTTAATAAAACTATTAAAGCCTTATCTCTTAAGCTTTGGTGGAAATTCCAACAAGGTTTAATTCCGTGGTCTCAATTCATATGGTCAATTGCCCATAAATCTAGAAAATCCCTGGTTTATAAGAGAATTATGAAGGTTGATGCCTTTGCACAAACCCAGACATCAGTGATACATGGTAATGGTAAGTCTTTATTTTGGGAATCAAATTGGACACCATCAGGTCCTATAATTGAATTGTGTGACCGAATGACATTAACATACCTCCTTCCTGCTCTATAGCTGACTTTATCAATGGGAAAATTCAATGGAAAAAGTCAATTTATTTGCTCCTTATTGCAACTGCTGCCCCCAGATTTGTTTACTTTCTTGCAGGATTCAAAATTAAAACCAAGAGAAGACAAAATGATATGGAAATTACATTGGAAAATAATTTTCACATTCAAATCGGCTTACACCGCAGTAAGAAGAAGAAAGAGGATAATCGTATCTCCAAAAAAGGTATGGTATCATAGATTACCAAAAAAAGTTGTTTTTATGTGGAAACTAACAAATGCAATTCTACCTTTTGATGATAATCTAGTTTTCATGAATTTTAACATAGTATCTAGATGTTGCATGTGTAATCAAAATTCCGACTCTTTAAATCACTTTTTTTAACTCATGTGAATTTGCTATCAAGTTATGGAAGGTCATTCATAAATGGTTGTATATCCTGGATATAAATTTTGACACCTTGTGGGATAGATTAACGTACTATTGGTATTTAAAAGGTCGTTCAGTGGTTCACAATCAACTATTAATTTTCATACCTTTTATGTTATGTTGGGAACTATGGAAATCAAGGAATAGATTACTCTTTGATAGCAGTAAACCACAAATAGACCTTATTCTTAGAGACATAAAAAATGGGGTTTTCTGTTTTTTCTTAGTTAAACCAGCCTATTCTAGTAACAAACATGATAAGGCTTGGCAATAATTTGGTTTACTTCCATGCTTAAAAAATAAGCTTATGCCTGTAGTTAAAGTTATTTTTTGGATTAAACGTGACAAGGGTTTCAAAATTATCGTAGACGAATCATGGAGCCAAGGTATGGATTATTGTGGTATAGGCTTAATTTGTAGAGATAACATGTGAGATTTTGTTGCAGCTAAAGCAACCTATTCCATAGCAGATTCATCTCTCCAAGTAGAGATGGTTGCTATTAAACATGGGATACAACTTGGTAGGACATTAGGATTGGATTTTTTCAGGTGGAAACAGACTGTATGAATGCTAAATTATTCATTTTGGATCTGGACATAGCACCATGGAGACTGTTTGATCTAGCATGGGATATAGGGAACACTCTACAAGGCATATCTTCAGAGAAGCAAATCTACCTACAGATAGCCTGACAAAGTTAAGTTTCAAATCAAAATTTACTAACCATGCATTCTTTTATTTTGCACTACCTGATAATACTAAAGGCTTACTCATATTAGATAAAGTTGAACTACCTTGTGTTAGAATTTCCCAGTGATTTGTCTACAAAAGCTTTGACCTTTTATTTCTTTGTTCAGGAACAAAGGAACCTAATGACAGGCAAAGAGGCGGTGAAGGCATGGACAACGCAGGATCTCCTTCAACATGCAGCAGAACCTCAGCGAATGGTTAAAAAAACAAGAAAATTTGGAATCCTAGCCACAAACTTAGTTGTCAGACAACATCAGAGACAAGTTTAAACCTTAATAGTAAAAGATGTCTAGCCAAAATTGTAATTAACACAGGGGCCGAAGATTGCAAAATTTGAAAACACATTCTTTACTTTTTTAAGATCATAGTTAGTTTGATCCCAGCTTATGCAAGGAAAATATGTTACCTTGTACTTCTCTGTTTAAATACATTTCTCTTACAAACATTTGTAATTCAATTTAGGAGTGGAGTCCCTAATAAATCACTCTCCACTTAGGTGGTTTTACTTTTTTAAAAAAAAATAATTAACAAAAATTAAATAAAGTCGTACAAGAAAAATTGCAAATAAATTTTATAGAGTATTAAATTAACAATTGAAAGGATTTACATGTAAAATCTTCCCGTGCAATATCTAATATTTATAATATAAATCATTCTATATTGATATATTTTCTCAAAATTAAAATTTATTAGAAACATTTACATAAACAAAAAAATTACTCAATCTATTATTTTACATGTTAAACATAGTAATTTTAAATAATTTTCTAAGCAAATTAAATTGCGTAGAGAAAATCGATTACAAAGAGGGAAAAAATACAAATGATTCACTTATTGTCATGTAATGGAATTTGATAATATCAAAAAGATAAATCAAAATGGAAAATGCATCAAATTTTAAAATAAGTATTGTAAAAAATAAGTATTATGAAAGAACGTGCATTCTCATAAATAAGGTAATATAATTAACCATCAATTGAAAGTATTGAAATATTTAAAAAGTATTGAAAATCTTGGGGGAAGAAGGTTGCATTGGAAATTGGGGATTAATTTTTCTTAAAAAAATTATATTTTGAATTAATTTTTTTTAAAAATTATATTTTGAATTAATTTTTAAAGCTAACATGGAAATTTTTGTGAGTGACAAGTGGCAAAAATCATGTGTGAAGGACATGTGGCAAAAAATGACCTCCTTAAATATTTACTCTCTCCGTTCAATTTTCAATGACACACTTTTTAGCCCGTTTTCTTAAGGCAAGTTTGACAATTAATAACTTTTGCTACAAATGTTAATATCATGTAAAATTTAATATTTGAAAAATTCATGCTACGTATAATTAAAAAAATACCTCACATGATAATATTAATACTTATATGTTACATCAAATTTATGGTCAAATGTAACTTAAGAAAGTTGACTGAAAAGTTTGCAAATCTTAGCTGAACGGAGGGAGTCTATAGATGACATAATTTGATTTTTGGAGTCAACTGTATCAATATTTAACTACTAATATTTTTTATTTATGTTTGTAAAAAATGTTGAAAAAATATATTTTGAAAAGATATTTCTTTCTCCTGTAAAGTCGAACCCGCACCTTTCATTTTATAACGAATTCAATAATGCATTACCTGACAATAATTTTGTATATATAATAATATTATAAAATAGTCGAATTTGATTCAGTTTGACCCCAAAAAGTCAACTATATCATTTTTACTAGGACGGGGTAGTATTTGCTGATCACCAAGTTTTAAGGCTGTAATCATTACTCTTCATTGCGGTCCTACTTGACGTGCCAATTGATGCGGAAGAACACCAACCTAAGTGTCGATTCTCGTTACATTTTAAAAGTTATAGAAACATCATTGTAACAATTAAAAACAACATTAAATCACTCTATTAGTTAATTGGTATAATATAAAACTTTGTGAATTAATAATTATATAATAATTAGGCTTCGGCCTGACTACAATAACATTTTTTTGTTGTTGAAAAAACTACTATAACATCTAAACTCAGATTAATGAGTTTAGGCCCATGTATGAGCCTAATGAGTTTAAAAACAACATTTCAGATTAGTACATCTCGTCCGCCTGATTAGTACGAGCCTCCTCTCCCCACTACATACTACAGTGCTAGTAATTATCTATATTTTGTTTCGTTTCACAGAGAGTGATTGTTTGGAGAATATAGCTTTCACCTATTTCTGGTTCTGGGCGTGTGACGGAAACGGCTCGGAAGATAGGCTAGGGTTTTCTTTCCCTGAGAAATGGCTAATAGAGCTGTAGTTTCTGAAGACGAAGGTGGGTTGCGCGTTTCTCCAACAAATTTATGATGGTTTCGATTCCTATATTATGCGATTTTCGGAGTGAAGTTGATTTTTTTGATGTTCTGTTGGGTGTAGATGATGCTGGCAGAGAGGAAGAGGAGAGAGACGAAGAGCCAGAAGGGGAGGGGGTTGAGCCTGACGAGGACGACAATGACGAGGATGAAGATGATGGTACGCCTTCTTCTAGAAGATTTGTGCCTCGTGTTTAAAAATTATAAAAATTGAATGAAATCTTCTGTGTTTTTCCCCCATATGTTTAATTGTTTGATGGGGTTCGGTGAGAAGCTAGGGTTTTAAGGCATTGAACAGCTTGATGATCAACTGGGGTTTTTTTGGGTGAACAATGATGCATTTGTTGAGGAGATGTTAAATTATGGTCTGGAGTTTAAGCAGTGTGATTTCTTTGTTTTGCTTGCATGCAGCCATCATAGCTAAAAAATCTGATTC
>JAULKK010285873.1:0-13840 GCA_032355705.1 Rubia peregrina
AGCAAGTAGCAAAGGAATGCTATGTTTGAGGTGTGTTTGAAACTACTAAATTCATCCCCTATTTATACTACTCCAAGCTCACCAATGGTCAAGAGCTCTCAAACAAAACTTATCCCAAAATTCCAAGAAATCCTCCTTCTTGCTTCAGGCATGGATTGTGAATATTGAATCCAAATATTTCTTGCCAAAAGACCATGATGGGTGAACATCAATAGTCAAAGAAATAATGTTTCAACTTGCTAAGCATGAGATGAAAATAGTGGTGCAATTTAATACTTTGCATATTTGTCTTTGCTATCCTCCAAAGAAGTGAATGTTCATGGATAATTGGGTGAAAACCATTAATTCTTCACAGTTTTTCAGTTAGGAAGTTTGTTCGTTTGTGTATTGCAGACGGATTTGTTAAGAATGATAATGATGATTCAAAGAGCGTAGACGATGCTGCTGAAAGTTACTTGAATGATATGATTGGAAGAAGATTACTTATGGTCGCAAAACAAAGATCTCAGGGAAGTGTCAAAACATGCCACATTCATGACTTGCTTCGTGATTTTTGCATAACGAAAGCCAAAGATGAACATTTCTTCCATTTCATAAAAGGGTAGCCTTTAGTGAGGTGTACAACCTAAAGTGGTTATGCATCCACTCTGAGGCAAAGCATTTCAAACAGTCCAAGTTGTTCTATCCTCGTGCAGGTGCAGGTACTCTAGCATACTCTTCTCAATCCTGGCCAACACCAAATTGGCGTCGAGACATGCACTGGGTTGATATCACATCCAACATTCAGATCTTGAAATTTCTAACAGTGTTGGATTTAGAGAAAGTTGATCTTGGTGATGGTTTTCCAGCTGAAATTACACGGCTTGTTCAGTTGTCCTTCCTGGCCATTCGATGCAACAATCAAGAAGTGCTACTACTGATTGGTGACCTCCCAAATTTTAGCAACTTTTATTATGCAGTATGAAGGATCTTATCCGATTTCATTCCAAAGAGTCTGGAATTTACAAAAATTGCAGTATCTCTTCATAAATGGTCCTCCTGGTGGTTATTTGCCCAGAATAAATGTTGACAGTTCATCTACCTTACATGAGTTGGAAAGACTATCTGGAGCTGTGATTGTTTGTAGCGAGATGGAAAGTTTACTGAGGCAAGTTGAAATTTATACTTTCGTGGTCGGGGGAGCAACATGATTGTGCAAAGATTGTGGTCCCTGAGGCTTTAAGTCGGCTAGAATCACCGAGTATGTTATATACTAGAGGGAACAGGCCATCTAGGCCAAACCTGTCTGATGAGTTCAATTTGCCAGTACATCTGAAAAAACTGACGCTGACATATTTCAAATTGTCTTCGGGAAACCTTTCAACTATCGGTGAACGGCCAAATCTTGAAGTCCTCGAATTAAGCAGGACTGGAATGGAAGGGAATATGTGGGAAGTGAAAGAAGGGGAGTTCCGGAAACTTAAATTTTTGAAGTTGTATCGAGTGCGTCTTTTGAGGTGGGTTGCAGAATGTGATGATCAACTTGTCTGTTTACAGAAGTTGGTAATGGAGACGTGTTTTGATTAGAAAGGGATGCCCTCAAGTCTGGAAGAGGTGGCCACACTTGGAAGTAATTGAGGTCACCTATTGTTGTAAGAAAAAACAGTAGACGCTGTGAAACATGTTGCAGAAAGACAAAACGAGCTGATGGGAAGAATTGTTAGGAAGAGCTTGAATAGTAGGCGTTCAAAACATTTTCCAAACAATGAGTAGAGGACCCAAAATAAAAGCTAGTCAGCCAAAAAGTTCAACACTGGCATTCTACTGAGAAAGAGTTGAAAGCAACATATGCCAATACATGGCAGACTCTGCATCAAACTGCAGAGTTTCCTAGCTAAACAGTACCCTGGAGCTTATTACTATGGCTTCACAACCTTCCACTCAGTGTCCTGACATTATGTTCAAGACCTTCAAGTTTATTACAGTACATGTCCAAAATGCCGAGTTGCTCTTCAAGATCACTCCTCCATTCCTCCTCGAAATTCTCCACCATGGCTTTGATGTCTGAGAGACGCTTCTTCTGGCATTCTTCCTCGAGTTTCTTCCATTCTGAAACAAGGATGACATTTCCACCCCCATCTGGATGAGGCATGTAGAGGGACTCCTCGGGCAACTGAATGCGCTCTCTGTACTTGGTGAATGATTTGTCAACCTCTTTGAGAGCTTTCCTGTAGTCCTGCAGAACGCTGTGCATGAGATGTAGTTCGCGGTTATATCTACGATCGCTTGCCTGCTTCTGCTGTCGTTCCTTCTGCAGCATGAACTCATACTGATGAATTAATTGGTTCTGCTCCTCGATTTTCTTTTGCAGCACCACGTTAGAAATGTGATTCTCTTCAACTTTTCTTCTAGCTGAGTTTTTAAGCCTTGCCATCCAAACTTCAATCTGTTCAGTGCAGAGATCAAGGTCCAGCTCTTCACTGTGTTCATCACTCACGCCAATCAAGTTACTGGTTTCTGCTGCATGCCCACAGTGAATGTTCATACCCATATCAGTCTCAGATGCAAAAAGCCCCAGAGAAACATGAGTTCTGCTGGCATTCCCTACTGCATTTCCTTGAACCGATGGAGCTTTCTCTACAGAGGCACTTGAGAGAGGCACAAGAAAAGAGTGATCAAAAGTAGTGCATTGCTGCAACACTAAACCATCCGGCAAAAAATTTTCCTCATGCTTCTCCACTTCTCCACCAATATCTTTAGTTTCTGGAGCATGGACAGTTTCCCCTTTGCCTGGCACTTCATCTGCCGCCACCAGCAAAGGATTCATAACAGTTTGATTTGTTCCACTTGCTTGTAGTGGTAGATCAACGTTTCTTTCACCCCTTCCCAAGTGTTCGAAAGCATTATGGCACTCCGCATCATACTTCTCCGAACATATATCATTCTTCATATCATGCAAAAGATGAGAACGAATGAATATCCAGTTTTCATCATTTCAGAGCACAAGTAGTTGTAAGCACCTACATATTACATGTTTTAGATTCCTGATGAGTTCTTTTAACTAGCCAATTTCAAAATAGCTATTTTGAGTGCTATCTTCTGTCCTTATTCAGGTGGACTTTGCATATAGGTACATGAAGTAAGAAACTTGGAGAAATATTTGCAGACAACTTACAATTAAAAGAGCCAACAGACTAGTGTTAAAGCTAGACGAGATTACTAACTAAATGGCCACTCAACCAGCCATTTTTATCTACAGCAGAAAATAAGATAGAAATAAATAATACAGAAATTAAACCCTTTGTTCCTTCAAATCTCAGCAACAATGGAAAGTCCAAAAGAAAGACACTAATTCACTAAGGATTTATATATGTAAGGACTGCAATAAACAAGCACTCTATAAAGTAATAATTTGGTGTAGTAATTCAGGAGCAATACTTGGCACTTTTCTACAAATAACATCAAAGAAAGGAAAAGAAGCAGAAAAGGTATTTTAATTATACCTGAACCTCATGCATTTTCCGTTCTTCATTGCCTTGTAAATTATCAAGTTTTACTTCACAGGCTTGATTCACCAAAGTGCCCATTTCATCATCTTCCTTGTCAGTTTGTATCAATCCCAATTCAGTTCCACCATGATCCATCTCTACGTCTAAAGTCTCACCTAAGATATTAACTTTCTTCTGCTGAATCCGGTGCTTATCCTCCTCCTCAGAAATCTCCAAAGTGAACTTGCTTCCATTATTTTCCTGGCATGAACCTAGATGAACAGGCTGATTCTCTATTTTTTGAGTATCCAAACCATCAGCGGAACCTTCGTTTTTCACCACATCATCATGAGCTTCCTGAGCCACCACCAAGTCCACAGAAGTCGGAGATTCTACTTCCCTTCCAGCATTGTCCGCCACACAGTTCAAATCAACTTCTTGGCAGTCCATTTCATCGACAGGAGCATCAGCTATACTGTCTCTGTTCATTTCAGTTGCACTCTTAAACTCAAGTTCAGGTTTATGCTTCTCAATTTCTTGACTCTCCAAACCATCAGTGGAGCTATCTTTCATCACCACCTCGTCATGAGCTTCATGAGTCACCAACAAGTCAACAGAAGTCACTGATTCTATTTCCCTTCCAGTATTGTCTGCCATACAATTCAAATGAACTTCTTGACAGTCCATTTCATTGCCAGCAACATTGTCTCCATTCATTTCAGTTGCATTTATCAACTCAGGTTCAGATTGATGCTGATTCTCTATGATGTTAACTTTCTTCTGCTGATTCTCTGTTTCTTGACTATCCAAACCATCAGACGAGCCTTCTTTTTTCACCCCCTCGTCATGAGCTTCCCTAGTCACCAAAAAGCCCACAGAAGCAACAGATTCTACTTCAATTCCAGTATGATCCGCCATACAGTTCATATCGACTTCTTGGCATTCCATTTCAACGACGGAGAATTCAACTAAGCTGTCCTTGTTGTTTTCAGCTGCATACTTGAATTCAGGTTGCTGATGATCCTGAAAACAAATGAAATAGGTAAGACTTTTGGTCTTCCAAAACCACATCTACTTCTCACGCAGCAATCACATTTCTCATTCATTATGTTCATATTATACAAGGCACCGTGAACTATTCTATGGTCCAAGGCATGCTCTCTTTCCATCAAAAGGTTAATGTTTCTGAAATTATATAGAGAAAAATGGGTAGTAAACCTCAAGAAGAACACTCAAGAAGAAAATAATTGATCCAAATATTGACCAAAGACTCCAACATATTGAACAGCATACCTCAAGAGAGATTACAATCAAGTCCGGCCACAATTAATCAATAACAGAATGCATGAGAGACTAAATCCCTACAGGACTGGAATAGAGCCCTCTGGCCTCATCTAGAGGGCTCTACGATTTACCGATGTTGATTATAGATTAACTACAAGCATTGGATGTCATCCATAATTCTACTTTTCAAGTGGGAAATTTTGAATTAATTAACGTACGAAAAGTTTTAAGCTGATGCAAAATAACAATACCTGTGCAGTGTTAACTTCTTCTATATGTGAATCACTAATGTCGGCTTCATTTTCCTTTTCTTCCGTCACATGTTCTTTCACACAACGCACATCAAGTGAGTTACCAACATTAGCTTCAAATGCAGATTCATTTTCCTCATCTTCCATCTCATGATCCTTTTTCTCACAATGCACATCGGCTGATTTACCAATATTGGCTTCCAATTCTGCTTCACTTGCCTCCTTTTCATGCACACTGCCGTCTCTCTCAGAATGCACATCATGTGAAATGAGGATGCTAGCTTCATGTGATGCTTTTGCCTCATCTCCCATCACATTACCTTCATTCCTGCTGTGTAACTCAAGTAATTTACCAGCATTGGCTTCAAATGCAGCTTCACTTCCCTCGTTTAGCACCACATAATCTTCTTTCAAGCAGTGCACCTTAAGTGCATAATCAGTGCTGGTTGCACACTCTCCTTCACCAGCCTCATTTTGCACCACGTAGTCTTCTTTCATGCAGTGCCCCTTAGGTGCATTATCGGTGCTGGTTGCACACACTTTTTCATCGGCTTCATCTTGCACCATGTAATCTTCCTTCATGCAGTGCACCTTAGGTGCATTATCAGTGCTAGTTGCACATACTCCTTCATCAGCCTCATCTTGCACCACGTAGTCTTCTTTCAAGCAGTACACCTTCAGTGCACTATCAGTGCTGGTTGCACACATTTGTTCATCAGCCTCATCTTGCTCCACGTGGTCTTTTTCTTTCATGCAGTGCACCTTCGGTGCATTATCAGTGCTGGTTGCACATACTCCTCCATCGGCCTTATCTTGCACCACATAATCTTCTTCCATGCAGTGCACCTTAGGTGCATTACCAGAGCTAGTTCCACACACTCGTTCATCAGCCTCATCTTGCACAACGTAATCTTCCTCCATGCAGTGCACCTTAGGTGCATTATCAGTGCTGGTATCACATACAGCTTCATTTGCCACATTTTGCATCACATCATCTTCTTTCTCACTATGTATCATCGACCCCTCAGTCTCCAAATCTACCACTCCCTCATTTTCCCTCTCTTCGACATGATGTCCCTTGTGTTCGGCCATTTCTATGCCGCTCTTTAAGGGATAGTGTGTGTGGCTCTCACAATCACCTGGCTCGGTTACAGATATGTCACGGTCACTAGAATGGATCTTTTCATTTAAATCGACCTGCAAATCATTCAAGAATTAGAAACTAAATTATTGACTAACCATTTCACAAATGCATCCAAATGAACACGTAGTCATCTATCACATTCATGTTAAGAAAATGTTGGCATCCAAATACATCAGAAGGATTCTTCGCTCCTCAACTTATATTCTAACACTTGATATAATTAACACTACAAAGACCATCCAGCCATACACTCTAGGCAACATCTAAAAGTCACAACCATTTTTGTTCAGAGTAGATACGCATACAAACAATTTATGAATCCAACCATCCGTGCAGCTCACATTTGGTTAAAGCAGATCAATTCAGTAAGAAATTCATTTTCAAAAACAGCAAATATGTTCATGTATGAGAAGAATCAACCTGCAAATTAAGCAAAGGCTTCCTCCCATTCTCCGGTGTATCAATAGTGTCGCTTAGGCATACTCTATCCATATTCCCACCTTCAGTTACCTGGTCATCATCACCCCCGAGTTCTCGACCAGCCAAGTCAGCACAATGCATTTTTCTCAACCTTTCCCCCACAACATCCTCATCCAAGAACTCCCTCTGCCTCTTACAGGACGTTGTCAATACACTCTCATTCGGTCCAATATGCACATCACCAGCACCAGCAATTTCATCAGTGGACCCCACCACCTCACTCCCATGATAATCATCATCATCAAACAACTCAGGCCTCTGGTGCTTCAACAAAAGCTGCAAATGAGAAGCATAGTGACAGTTCACCAAATTCTGCCCTCTCAATAGCTCCCTCTCCACCATGAACCAAACCAAACCAGCCCAATCCCTTCTCTCAAACCGCATTTCCCTCAAAACGACATAGCGCTGGGATATCACAGAAGCATCTTTACAATCATCTCCCAAAACCAGAAAACCCCAGATGAGCTCCTCAAGAAACGAACCCTCCTCTTTCGAAACCGGAAAGCTCCCGCCTTTCACAACCCTTTCCACCGGCAGACGAAGCGCATTGGCCACTGCGTTGCGATTGAGACTAATGCTGACGCCATGCACGCGGCTTTCCCCGGTGTACTTCTTGGGGTAGTATTTGTAGGACGCCACGAGCTCCTTAATTAGGTCGGTCCGGATGCTGCGGTCGAAGTCGAGGTTGACGAAGTCCCACAGCCCCAACCGCGTGAGCAGACTCTCGTGGGCAGCCATATCCAGAAGCTTTTGCGGCCGAGGAAACAGGATGAGGTTGAAATTCCCTGATAAAGCCTCCAACTTTCCGGTTGAAACGCCGTCATTCTGCTGCTGCTGCTGTTCATCTTCTTCGTATGCCATTTCGGTGTTTGTTTTCTCTGAGGGTTTGGTAAAATGGGAGGAATCCAAAATCCAACTAGAGGGAAATAAATCCAGCTGTTAATGAACCTTTTCGTCTCCTCGAAATCTGGTTAACATTGGAGAGGGGGGAAAGTTAGTCCTTAATAGAGAAAAAGTTGGTCCTTAATAGAGAAAAAGTTTACACCTACTCTAATTCTCCTGTTGTACAAGTTAACATTTTAGGCTATCATTCAACCATAATATATGGATAATCATGGGTCAGGTCTAATAAGACCTAGATTCAACCCTAAAAAAATTTAGTTAGACCCAGAAATAATTTGAATTCGTAGAATTTAAAAAATTTAGACACGTACCTAGATCCAATGGATCTAAACGGGTCTTGGGTCCAAAACGGTCCTAAATGGATATAATATTCTATTGTGTTCTCTTCATTAAATAAAATATATATTATCTTAAATGAAAATAATTGAAGTTCAAAATGTATTAAAATTATTTTTTCAAGATAACAAAATATACAATACATATTATCTGTTGAATTTGAAATAAATAAAAGTAATTTAGAAATTTGGATAAAATTATATATAGTTAGATTTATATGAGTATACGGGTCTGGGTCTGGGTCGGGTCTGGGTCTTAGTATTTTAGGCTAGGACCCGAACCCGTATCTAAAAATCTAGACTCATACCCAGACCCGGACCCGATGAATCTAATTTTTGGAACCATAACCGACCCAATAGGTCTGGGATCGTCCCTAACCCATCCTGGTACACCCTCTGTTTCTCTATTTATGGAACACATACCTTATTGAGATTATTTTTTAAAATTCCACAATTTTTATTTTTGACAAGATTCCTTCAATTCCATCTACTCATTCTACTTTTTACTTTCTACATTTAATTTCATCCACTCATTTTCTTCACCTAAATCCAAACACTTATACTTATAGTGCCACAAATAAAGAAACGGATGGAGTATTATTTTTCTGCACATCACTAATTATGAAAATCAGACACGAGACCAAATAGGGAAATATGACTTGCAGAAGGACTAACACATAAGTTTCGTGAGCTTCTTTTCTAAAATCAATTGATAATATGTAGAGTAACCTACCAAGGTTATATGCGAGACATCTAGTCCTTCTACTTTCAATGTAAGATAGTCTAACAAGCCCCCACAAGTTATTTTAGTTACTTTTGCCTAATTCAAGTAAGTGTTTATATATTTAGTGTTTATATATAGAAAATCAAATAAGGGTAATCGTTGCTTAGTTAAAGTCAACTTAGTTATTAGTGTTTATATATAGAAAGTCAAGTAAGGATTGAACGTTTATTAGTTATAGTCAAACATTTTTATTCGTATTTATGTATATACTAAGTCAATTTAGGATTGGACGTTTATTAGTTAAGAAAGTCGGTGCTAGAAGGGGTCTCTGTGAAAATGAACTTACTTATTACTGTTTATATATACAAAATCATGTAAGGTTGACCGTTCATTAGTTAAAATCAAGTAAGGGGTGACCGTTGATTAGTTAAAGTAACCTTAGTTATTAGCGTTTACATGTAGAAAGTTAAATAAGGGTTAACCGTTAATTAGTTAAAGTCAAACATTTTTATTTGTATTTTTATATATGCTAAATCAATTAAGGGTTGGACGTTAATTAGTTAGCGTCAAACATTTTTATTCTTATTTTTATATATTAGGTCAGTAAAGGTTGATCATTGATTAATTTAAATCAACTCAGTTATTAGTTAAAGTCAACAAAAGAAGTGAACGATTTTGAAAGTCAAGAAAAAATATAATTTAGCTTAGAGCGGCTGCGCTCATCTCATGAAATTTTGTGGCAAATTTTTTAAAATTTTGACAATTTTATTTAAATTTTTGGCGGGAAGATTGAATTTTAAAATTTGTAACACCGGTTTTTCTAATTAACACCATTTTTTTAAAAACAGTGTTAATTTTTAAAAACCGGTGCTAATTTATTTGGTGCACCGATTTTCAAAAATTGGTGTCAAATAACTGGTGCTAGAGGGGTGTCTCTGTGGTTTTGAATGAAGTGAAAATTTACCAAGATGAAGAGGAAAGTAGGTGTATTAATAATGAACACATACCTTTTGAAGATGAAGAGAAATGGAGATTTGAAGATGAAATAAATGGAGATTTGAAGGTGAAAGAAATGGAGTATAAGGATGGAGAGGTTTTGGTGTAGGAGAAATGATGGGAAAATGCCGGGTTTTCTTAGAATATTTAATACCCTTTGAAAAACTGCCTTTAATACCCTTTTATTCGTGCATTGTCGATATCCGATTTGAGCTTGCGCTATTTGTTAGATCGTTTCAAAGTTCAACACCTTGAAAGTTTGTTATGCTTAGAAGAAAAGGTCTACGTAGACGAGGTAATTATTTTTATGCCAATTTAGGATAAAGCATGAATAATAGGGATAGTGATAATGTCAATGGAAAACTTATTACGGTTAACAAATATACAGTCAAAAAGGCCCCAGGATCAAGCTATACATCCTCCGAGTAATTAATAACTGACACCGGTTCCCATTGCCCCTTAGACATCATCTATCACCAACAAAGTTGGCCATCGGTCACTGAAGCCACCACGTTAGACCCTGGAGCAATGGCTAGAAAATATTTCCATTGGATTGGAAGTACCGCGGGCCCGTCTGAGAGTAATGACATTGGTGCTCTTACGGTTGAGTAACACCTCATTTATGAGTGGGTATACTTAAATGTGATGCCCACAGGTGGGCACACATGTGAGCCGATCATCAGTAATTTGATGCCCTTCAACTGTGTGATGGAGGGGGTGAAGATAAACCCTGAGTTCACCATCCTTATGAGCATTCTCAAGGCCACGAATACAAAGAAGAAGGGTCTGCCATACGGGGGATCAATTACAGCTACGATGAAGAAAGCTGGAGTCCTGCCCCAAGATCATCCTATTCGATTTGAGTACTATGATATGGCGTGGTTCCAACACAAGTGGTTTCAGATTGCATTTATAGGTCAAGCTGGAAAAAATGCAAAAAAGGGGTTAGGGACGAGGATCTTGATCGAGTTGAGCGTTCATCTTCTCGTAAGTTTAAAATTTTAGTTTATAAAGATTTTTAATATGTAGTTTGGATTTATGAAGAATGTGGTTGTAATTTGCTTGTGTTGATAAGTTTGCAGAGCAATTGGAAGAGCCGAATTGGTTGGTTTTTGAATTGCATTCCTGGAAATATGGAGCAAACCCACGAGATGTTGGTTAGAGCAGAGGCGCAACAACAACATTTTATGGAATCCATATTGTACTGAGGATGGATGAAGAGTCACCTAACTTCGAGCCGGTTTTTCAGAGAGCGGGGAAGGGTCAGAGGATGGTGCAAACCAAGAGGAAGCCAATCTCGATGAGGACATTGATCGCATGTTCTAGGGGTCTTATGGAGAATTTGAAAAAAAAACTTTTCTATCTATGATGTTATGTTTCTAAACTTAGTATAATGAATGTTTTTTTCTAATGTGTTGGGGTTATCTATTTGACATTTTGGTGAAATTCAAGAATTGGGGTTTATGTCGTGAATTTTAAAGATGGCGTTTATTTCATAAATGCAAGATGTTAGTTTATTTCATGAATTTCAAAAATTGGACTTTATGTTTCATGAAAATGCTTAAAGATATGAAAAATGACCATTGGAGTTGACGTATTTCCAAGTTCAAAAGCTGATCCGCCCTTAAAAGAAAAACACAATGATGTTTCGAGTCTGAAAGAATATCGGCTCCAATTTCCAGTGGAACCGATCGATTTTCCAAATTTGTAAATACGGTTCCGAGTTCATCCCCTATTTCCCGGCCAGTCTTGGAAAAAAATAATTGAGCATTATTTTCTAGAAGTTAATCGGTTCCAAGTTCGGAAGATGATTTGGCCCTTGTTATTGAAGGGCCGAATTACACTTTCCAAACTCAGAAAGGGTAATTTGGCTCTTCAATAACAGGAGCTGAATCGCTTCCGGACTCGGAAGATACTCTATATTTAAGAGAGAAAATTCCCAAATCAAATCAACCCCTCATTCCACCGAATTTCAAAAACCCCACATCTTTCCGACCTCGGAGATACAATTGGTTGCTCCCACTCTTATACTTAGTAGACGGTGATTATCAAATGGCAAGAGGAGGTCCATCTCGCTTCCATCGCTCTAGATCCACCACCAACAATCCCGAGTATGACAATGTGAATTTTGATTCTATCAGTGCTCAAAATAGGTATGAATTTTTACATTCCAAAGGGAAGTTTCTTGATTGTTATGCGGTTGACTTTAATGAGGTTTTTCGATTAGGATTAGACGATCCCTTAGAAAAGTTTAGGGACTAACATGTGAAGAAGTTACTCTCTTGCACCAAATCGTCCTATTTTGATTTGACTCTTCAATTCTATAGTAATCTACACGAGGTTGTGAATGAGGCTTACTTCATTAGATTAAGGGGGTTGGCATTGTTATTGGTCAATGGACTTTGAATGAAACCCTAAAGTGATTGTGTAGGACCCCGGAGAGCGTTTAACGGGAATACTTAGAGGGTCAGTTGGATGATTGTTATCATAGGGGAAAATGGCCACTACTTATTGATTATCCATATGTAGACCCTATACAATGTAGTGTGAGGTATTTCCAACGGAACGTGGCAGATTTGGGTAAGCCAAAGACTTTTTTATTTTTCACATTTTACAATCGATCAATGTATAGTCTATGAAATGATTGCTAGGTATTTAGTACCGACCTTTAGGCACATCACCGAGCCCAACTATACCACGTTGATGATGCTCTATTTCATAATGAAGGGTAGGAAGATCAACCTTGGGGCGGCGATATTTAGGCATATGCTTTGGGTTGCCACCTCGGCGAGGGTGGTGAAGATCCTCCAGCCATACGAGAGTTTGATCACCCTTATATTGGGGAATATCGAGGGGTTGGAAATTGCCGGTGAAGAGAAGCCACCAAAGTATTTTGACTATACTTACTTCAAAAATAAGAAGTGGATCTTGGTTGATCATAAATGGTGTTATAAGACCCAAGACAGTGGGGAGGCAAGCAAGAGGCCTAGATTTGATTAAGATTAGTGAAATTCATTTATTTGCCTACTTTAAATGTGTAAGAGATTTCTATAAGTGGGTTCGCAAGGAGTTCGCTACGTTGAAGGTGAGTATTTTGAAGATTGAGAAAAGACAGAGTCTACGAACGCCATCTCACGTCAGCACACCGACCGCTTCTTGATCGATCCACTTCGACTGGCAAACTTGAGGATAACCTTGAGTCAGACATTCAATAGATGTTGCTTTCTCTTAATGTTAGCTGGTCATAGAACTTGTTTCTTATTAGGATGGTTATTAATGTCTAATTAATTGTACTGTTAGTTCGGAAAATGATTTTAGTTGACTTTAGCAATTGTCTGGTTTTAACTATGGATTGATATTTTGATTATCACGTTTGATGCCATTTTCTATTTACAGCTTGTTTTGTTCTACTTCTTGAACATTGGTAGATGTCTTCTTCAAAACAAAACTCAGCTCAAACAAATTTTTAGGAGTTCATTTTCAAAACAAAGCCAATTACAATCATTGACACTACCTCTTATGTTTTCATTTCTCGACACCTTCTTGGCCTTTCGCCATTTACGTGTGACCTTTCCACGTACGTCAACCCAAATTTCCTCATCATGATCGCTACGTCTGACGAAACTGTTCAAACTAATACCGTAATTTTCAAGCAAGATAGCATCATCGATTCCAATACCTGTTGAATTTTGACCAAAACCAACAATTTCTTCGCCTTTATATTCTTCAATAAATGCGCTTTTCCCTTCCAAAACAATCTACCACATAGGATAGAAAGGGTCTCTCACATAGAAAACCTGCTGCTCTTGAGAGACCAAGATGAAAGGATCTTCCTGTCAACTTACCTGACTCTTGTCTACAAGGGTGGAACCAAAATCCTCAGTCCGTTGTCCATTGTTGAAATCCACCAACTGACATTTGAAAATAGCTACTAGCATAGTGACATAATCAAGCTCCCAGATATCTGAAATTATGCCAAAGTAACACTGGTGAGCGTACATTTTATTATGATCACTTACATTACCGACATGCAAAGCTTCTTTCACAAGAAACACTCCACTGTTCTAAGACACACCCTTAACATCCACTGATTTTGTGGCAAACGTAAAACCATTGACGTCGTATCCTCCATAAGAGAGTATAGTACTAAGTGGTCTACGAGCCAATGGGAGGTCGTCACCGTACCTCTCAAAGATGTAATTTATAAGCCCTTTTGCTTACTAAATACAACTAAGTAGATAGTTTGGCAAGTCGGG
>JAULKK010285906.1:0-13837 GCA_032355705.1 Rubia peregrina
CTTAAAAAATGTATTTATTCACAAAATATTAAATAATTTATGAAAAAAAGAAATTAAATTTTAAAAATAAAAATTTATTATTAAATTTCACATGAAACTTATTTTGAGTGGACATATTTAATTAAATTAAATCTTAATGGTAAAATTAATGAGTATGATAGATAAAATCAAGTGAGGTTTATGAATAGTATAAAGTGGGTTCTTACCATTGTGGAGAAAAAAAATGAGTGGTTTCTTAAAGTTAGGAGGAAGAGAGAGAATGAGAAAAATAATATATTTAATTGGTAAAAAACCTATAGCGGTTTCTACCATTAAACATGGCCTTAGTTGCAATATTAAAAATTTATTATGCAACATGTAGTAGTTATAAAGTCTATAACCCGATTCATGCAACCCAAATTTTTTTATCTTTATTTCTTCTAATTTACACTTAAAACCTTGATTTTTCCATGACTTATGAAAAGACCATTTGAATTTCAAGAGACAGACTCTTTTTAAAATCTATTTTATGAACCATAATTAAAAAAGAACCATAAATATATTTTTAAAGAATGTACTTTTAATTTTTTTAAAGATAAAAAATTTAATTTAGATTTTTTAAAAATAAAAATTATATTTGTTTTTGCAATTTTTCCATTCCTTTGGATTTTTAAATAGCACAAAATATTTTTAAAAAATTAAAAACTGGTTTATTTAAACAAAATTGGTTGGGACACGTGGCATCACCAGATTGCCCCACGTGTCCCAATCAGCTGTAAAAAAAATTAAAATGAGGGGCAATGGTGCCATGTGGCCCAATCATTAGAGGTCACATGGCACCCTTGGTCAAAAAAATTAGGCGCAACACCACTCCATGACCCCATGCACGTGGGTGCTGCAGGGTGGCAGTAATTGAGCAAGGGCTCAATTTGCTAGTTCGGAGTAGCAGGTTGCATTGATGCAGGCCGCTCCGAGCCCCCACTGTGGGGGTTTTCAGTCTCGATTTCGTCTCAATTTTTAATTGAGTCCCCTCTGATCCTCATTGTACATGCTCTAAGAATCATTGTAGATTTCTTGAGTATTTACGATTATCTCTATTGAGGAATGTATTTGTGTCATAGTGTGCGGTAGCCAAAGTAAAGAATACGTGTATAGTTGTATTTGTGTCATGGTGTACGATAGTCAAGTAAATATATTGAAAAAGGTGTTTGTATGCCCTTCAGTTATTTAGTTTGTGCACATATACCCTTCAATTTTTTGAAAATGTATTTGTAACCCTGGTTTGATCTGAAAAACTGGTCATGATAGAGATCTGAATACGCCTACCACCATAAATGAAGACATTCACGTCTTGATCAAACATTCAAGGGTTATGTTCGTGATCCTCTAAGTGACAAGGCTGGACCTACGACAAGGTCAAGAATGAAGCTTAGAGATTCTGCATTGAATGGTTTGATTGGTCGCCTTCATGATGAAGAACTTAAGAAGAAGTTGACAAGTACTTGGATTACTTATTCAGGTTTGTCGATTAATTGAAGACATTATGAAGAACACTATACTCTTTTTTCCATTGGGTTTTTATTAATGAGGTAGTGTGATCATTGTAAACATTTATTTTGGTTTTTGGACTGGGAAGAATTCTGCCATGTGGGCCTTAGGAGAGCAGCTCAAGATTTACAGTCCATCAGGATTTAGCATATTCAGTTTTATTCTTAATAGAATTAGAGTTGGTAAGATTAGATAAGGAGATATTTTTCTAGTCTAATTCTTACCATGCTTGGCTGAGAATTAGAAGTAGAATATCAATAGGATTTGATTTTTGGTATTTTAGTTAGATATGACTTTAGCTTCTTAAAGCTGCCATAAAATTTGATTCAGTTTCTACTTGTGATTAGGGTTTGATTTGGCTGAAATTTATCTCTATTTAAAGTGATGATCAGCCGAGAATTATACACACTTTTTATCAATCAAATATTCAGAATTTTGAGTTATTCTCATTATCTTCATTGTTGCTTAAACCTGCGGGCTATTTAAGTTTCAATCTCCTTTGTAGACGTACCCTGCAGGCTAGACGTTTATAGAGAAACCTTTTAAGTGTACCCTGCGGGCTAGACGCTTATAAGTCGAGTTGGGTGTACTCTGCGGGCTAGATGCTGTAATTCGTGCATTTAAATTGAGTGGTGCGAGATTATCAATTTAAATAAAGATCTGATATTCTGCAATTCAGAGTTTTCGCAAGGAGATTTATATCAAATACCGTCTTTCCTTATGCCTATGGAAAGACGGGATTGAATTAAAATTATAGAAAGGTAAAAGGTTTTAGTTGTAAGATTAAAAATTTATCATGCAACATGTTTGAGTGATAAGTTTATGACCCGATTAATACAACCCGAAAATTTCATTTTGATTTCTTCAAATTTGCAGTTTAAAACTTGGTCATTCAATAACTTATGTAAAGACCATCTTTCAAGAGACGGACTCTTAATTATTTGCATTTTAAAAAAATTGATTTTTTTTAAAAAAAAATCAGACTGCAGATGACAGAAAAATAATGAGGAAAAAATTGGACAAAAAACCTCCTGATAGGTTTTCGTAAAATTATTATATATAGGTCCCTAGAGCTAGAATATAACTAGAATTGCATAAAAGTCTCTTCCTAAGGTTTAGGCTGCCTCACAAGAGACCATCTCTAAAATATTTTGAAAATATTAAAAAGCCTATGCATGGGGAAAATAAAATTATTTTAATTAATGTCAATTATAACATCTTTTAAAAGATAAAGTTTGTTTCAATATTTTTTTAATAGGGAAAGTTTCTGGAAAGAAAGTTTGTCCATAAGTTTAAGGACAATCCACGGTGGCTTTTAACTCAAACGTTGTAGTTTTTATAAAATTTTGATATTTTATTTTAAAAGTTAAAACAAGTAATAATATTTGTTTGAATGTGAAAAAATAAAAAATAAAAATAATTTTTTAAATTTCTAAATTTAATATGTAATTTAACAAATGCAACGTATAAGGTAAAAAATAAGTAGTCTGTCAGGAGCTCCACCCATTTAAATTATACTTTTTCACTTTTATGGGTTTAAAAAAGAATAAGAATCACACTGACTTGTTCTCGAAGACCATAACTCGCACACTTTTCATCGGGATAACAAATATTTTATTATTTTTAAGATTGAATAAAAAGGTTAATGTCAAATATGTAATTTACTATTTTTTTATCTCACAACTAATTTTATACACAAATTCTTGTTCTAAATTGATTAATTGTTAGATGGGATGGTTTAATAATTCATATAACCAATAAAGTGATTTGATATTTATTTTTATTTATTACAACCATGTTTCTATAAATTTCAAAAACTAGTAAATGTACTTCGTATAAATAATTATAATTTAACCCTAGAGGTTATTGAAATAAAAAAATTATAATTGATTTAACCATTGGTTTAGTCTAACAAAAATACTTTCTTTTTTTAATAATATTTGTAAAGTCATTGTGAAAAGAGAAAGGGCAGCCATATGTCATGTTTAAGTTGGCAAACTAAAATAATTTCTACATTGTATCTCTAAATATATTTTGTATTTTTAAATAATAAATATGTATAGTATTATATATTGGTAAAATTTTGGAAAATACCGTCTTTCCATATGTTTATGAAAAGATGGGATTTAATTAGAATAATAAAAAGATAAAATATTTTAGTTACAATATTAAAAATGTATTATGCAATGTGTTGTAGATATAAAGTTTATGACTTAATTAATGCAACCCAAAATTTTTATCTTCATTTCTTCTAATTGCAGTTTAAACCTTGGTCTTTCCATAAGTTATGAAAAGACCAAAGTTTAAACTCCAAATTAGAAGAAATAAAAATAAAATTTTTGAATTGCGTTAATCGGGTCATAAACTTATAACTACGTTGCATAATAAATTTTTAATATTGCAATTACACCAAGTCTGGTTTTAGGCAGCCTAAAGTTTAGGCAGAGATCATTATGCAATTATTAAACATTTTGATTGAGATGTGATTCTTTTTAAAAGTTGCAAACAAATTTGAGTGTGATGAAGTTTTGCAATAATTTTGGAGAAAGATCACTGCCTAAAGTTTAGGTTGCCTCACAGGAGACCGTCTCTTGCAATTATTATTTTTACTTTCTATAATTCTAATTTAACATATGGAATGATAGTCTTTCCTTATACTTTACTTTTGTACGTATTTAATAATATTCTACGTTCAATGTATTTGTAACCTACACTAGAAATAGGTATAGTAGCATAAGAAGTGATTTAAGGCAATGGTAGAAAACGGTTTCTCACCAATTAAATATATTATTTCTCTCATTCTCTTGCTTCCACTATACCCTAGGAAATCACTTGAGAAACCATCTTTTTTTTCTCCACAATGGTAAAAAAATCACTTTCTACTATTCATGGACCCCACTTAATTTTCTCTATCCTACTCATAACTTTTTTACATTTAATTTAAATAAATTTGTTCACCAAAAATAAATTAAATGTGAAATTTAATAATTCAATTTCAGTTTTTAAATTTCATTTCATTTTTTTCAAAAAATAGTAAATATTTTGCGAAGCCAAATTTTCTAAAAAAAAAAATTGCAGATTTTTTAAAAAAATTTACAGATTGTAAAATAAAATTTTACAATTTTTTGAAAAAAAAGAAGAAGAAGTAAGGTTGGACCCCAACTGTTTTCTTACTAAGAAACCATGAGAAAGTTTCTTAACAAGAAACCGCCCTAGAAACCATCACTGTGGGTGTTTTCGGTTTTTAGAGCGGCTTCCTAAACTTAAAAAATCGCTCTAGAAACTGAAAACACCTAAAGAAACTATCATTGCCCATGCTCAAGTAGCCCCACAACTTATAATAATTATAATAGAATAATTATTTCAGAGGATAATCATAAATAGTGGTTACATTTTGCCACAAAAAGGCAGACATTAACTAATTAAACCAACACCACAGATATAAGTAAACAAATAATTCTGCAAAAGGAAATGCAGGTATGGGCCTGTGAATGTCCAAATTAATGGGTGCCCACATCTACTTTCCCAAAAAGATAAAAGGCAGTTGGGCTTTATTATAAATATTTAATCTTGAATGCATTGGACCATAAGAGCATCTCCAATGGCTCATCCTACCTTTTTCATCTCATCTCATCCCATTCTTTTCAATATTTAATTAATATACTCATTCTCTCACATTAAATTCATCACACCTTTCATTTCTACTCCACAATCATAAAATTCAACTCATCCCACTACCCCACTTTATTTTTCTATTTATTTAACACATCTTATATCATGTACATGAATATATAATATTACATGTTACTATATTTTAATATATACTCCCTCCGTCCCACTCTAAATTGCTTATTTACTTTTTTAGAGTCAAACTTAACAAACTTTGACCCTAAATATAAATTAATAAATAAATAATAAATATATTATGTGAGATATTGTTAAATTTGTCTTAACATCTATTTTCTACATATTAATTTTTTATGCGACATTATTATATGTAACTAGAGATATTTATGGTCAAACATACTCATTGAAGACCGTGAAAAAGTAAATAAGCAATTTAAAGTGGGACGGAGGGAGTAGACAATAGTGCCAAATAGTAAGTGTGCAGTGTGAGCTGGGACAAAGGAAGTAATCATTTTGGGAAATGTGAATACGAATGAGAGCTCAGTAAGCTTTATATAACTATTATGCAAGTTCTACTTTGCCCAACCAACATCTGAGAGGTGGACACGTTGCCTCGGCTTCAGATTCTATTCTGAAATATTACTTTTCCACTTTTATCTTCACATGCTTATCTTTTACCTTCTGTACATGGTTAGTTTTTATTATCTGTACTTACAACTGCTACCTACTTTTACTATTGTAAGCTTTTCTTGCACCATTATTTACCCTTGTCTTTGTTCCAGTTCCCTAGTCTATATTATCATTGTCATCGTCATCATCATCATCATTTCCACGTTGTCATTGTCATCATCATCTCCACCGGCTGCACGAACAGCAGACATCCCTCCTTTTTCCAAGAGTTTTAGTCATAGGTGCCTGCTTTCTCTTGATATTCACAGTTTAGGTTGAATAATTAACCGTATCTTCTCTCAACGAATTTTTAAATTCCTTTCAAGTATATCAATGTTATGCTAGTACCATAAACAAAAATATATAGTATCAGATTAAGTCCAGGTGACTAATCCTCCTTTTTCAAGAGGTAAGAAGGATGTGGGTAGAAGACAACTTTTTTCCTTCAAGCATAGATAGCTTCGTGATTGAGAAGGAAAAGAAAAACGATACCCATAAAATGGAAATTCGAAGCAGAGAAAAAGCAGTGGATAAAGGTTTTACAAACACATTGACAGTGACCGAAATCACACTACCAAGTACAAACAAATGGACAGAGTAGACTTCCGCAACAGTAAATAGCCACATTGACATGATGCATCACATAAAATTAAAAGGTTATAAAAAAGACAAGCCGTGTTAGAAATAGTGAAATAATGAAATGTGTTTTGTAATCATTCTCATTAATTAAGTACCTGATATCTCTATAAGAACCCCACGAAGTTAGCAGGTAAATCAATGCTGAGGTCACTAATATCGAAAGGTATATTCTTCCTACAGAGGGACTCTCTAGGTTTGGGGAGACAATAGGGGAAACCGCCTGGCATCACAAGAAAATGGTTTAAATGTACAAACATTAAAAAAAACATCATAAGAATGGAAGTGTCCCAAGGGCTGGTCTTCTTACTTAATTCCTGGTTCTAGAGAACCCAACTTTGATACCTGGGTTGCAAATCCATTCGAAACATCTAAACAACTGAGAGAGAAGGAAGTGCGATCACTTCTCGACAAGCTTCCTCCGGAGACAATCATGTTGGATCCCACTAAGATCGGTGCAGTGAGGCCAACAAGAAGGAAGAAAAAACCAACGAAATAAGAGGAGGAAGAGCTGAAAGAAACTATCGAAGCTGCAAAACATAGAAACATGAAGAAGAAAACAAAAGGTAGAAGCAAGCCAAATAAAGTAGCAAGGAAGAAACAAGAGGCTGTGGAAAAGCAAAGAAACCATTCCTGAAGCAAGAGAGCACGGGGGGATCTAAGAAGAGGAAGATTGTTAGCGATGAAAATGATCTGGCAAAATCTTTGCAGCGGTTTTGTAAAAAAACTACAGCATAATGGGCTATTGAATACGGTTTTTGCTGCACTCCAGAATCGATCTGCCAAAAAATTGTGAACTCACAGAAAGATGGGCACCTTTTGTATACAGTTTTATTGTCTAATGCATGCTTATTGCCACACATTGCCCAAAAATAAAACGGAATGGAAGTGTCAGTTGAAGAAAGGTACCTGGTAGCGGCTATCATCTAGACCATGAAGTTGCTCAATAATCAGAGCATTCCATAACTATCATTAATATCAAGCCATTAACCTTAGAAAATTGCTCGCCCTACTCAGTGCGCACAACTCTTATGTGAGAAAATCACACTTATAGCCTACCTGGCTACCAACATTTGGTCGTGTTTACATTTGCATGTTGTAAAACATCTTCCAACCAACTAGCAAGGTGGCTAAATTTTTTCCCATGCATAGCTGAAAAACAAATCATTACATGATTAGGAAAATGAAACACTTGAATCTATATCATTAGAACTCACGAAAAGACAAGATGTTTAAAAGGATAACTAAAAGGATAACACAACATACCCTGTGATGTCATAAATAAGCACTGGAGCAGAAACGACTTTGTAGCATAACCGAGTAGTAGACTGAAATGATTCTTGGCCAGGCTAAAATGGATCAAAGTCATGAAGAAGAACTGGACACCATAATGCATAGAAGCAATAGTCAACATTTTGTGTCCCAAATTTGTAACTTGATGGACTTATAATTAAGTGTAATCATTTTAGTTTAGACGGTACAAATAAAGGATGAAACTAAAAACGGAAGTAAGTATTGGTTTCTTTTCCTTTTGTGGTTCCATAAATATTAGTTGCAGAAACCGAAAACAGAAGTCAGCTGGCAAAAAACAAGAATGGAGTACATAGAAACTGAAATTCATAAGTGAAAAAAACTACATACAGAAACCAAGAATAGAAATAAGGCAACAAACAACGGAATCGAAGCTGGTGGTGGAGCAGCAAAATTAGTAACGGTATCGGCACATCAAAAATTGAGTAACAATGGTACTGCATAACTATTTGAGCATGAAAAAATGCGTAAGAGAACACATATATTATGCCTAAAAAATTGGAGGAACCAAAAATGTATATGTTAAACTGTGATTTAATCCCTAACATTCTCCTTAACGAAATGATAATACTTAATTATCTAATCTCTTCAAATCTATATCAAATCAGTAAACTGAAGTAAATAGGCATGTAACTTAAAAATGTTTACCATTGAAGAAAGAACATCAATATCATTTTAAAACACTTCTAAGAAGAAACCACAACATCAGATAATTTGAAGCACAACATATAAAGCTGTATACGCAAGGTAAATAGCATCCTATGTGCCTTTAAAATTTGGAAAAATATCAAGTATAGACATTGAGAAGACAAGACCCAAACTTATGTAGATGAACCAATAAATAGGAGTAAATATAGCAGTTGTGTAACTAAATATGCTTGTCTCACCTCAAGCCCAGATACTAGTACACAAAACAGAAGCAGAAAAGAGCTAGTAATCCATACGAAAAGAAACCCAAAAAAATAAGAAATTGCATGATCCATACACTATCATTTACAACATAATCTCTCATTCCTTGAAAGCAAGAAAGTGCAGCATAACCAGTATCGTTCCCACTACAAAGTAGCATATAAATAACAGGTACAAAGACAACTTTCATGATTCCATTATATTAGAAAGTAACACAAAGTGGCCTCCAATAAAAATTTATAACATTAATCAAGAATAGTATAATATAAGTACTACTACTAAGTACTAACCCAACTCTGACCTTTTTGGGGAGCCTACATTTCCTTGTAACTGTACTCTTAGAAGAACGAGGAAGATCAGCTCCGGAGTCCGGCTCAATCATTTGCTCAGGTCGCTGAAAGAACTTTCACCAGAAATTGAATGAAAAAACCCAATAATATCGTATAATATTTCAAACATGGAAAAATAGAAAGAATAATTACACAATTAATATAATATGTAAAAAGAAAGGATAAACCCATAAAACTATCCAAAACAGAGCAATTACAAGTACCCGAATTCTGTTTCAAAATGAACTCAAAACACCAGTAGAAAACTCAGAAAACGTGGCAAGCTTACAAATTCGCCCAACGTGCAACTCTGAAATTAAGAATAACATATCAGAAAAACAAATAACTACCCAAAACCCTATAAGTAGAAGGAGGAGGAGCAAAATATGAAATTGGGCTATACAAAGAAGAAACATATTCAGAGATGTATAAGCTTGGAAAAGGGGAGCAATTCGAAGAGCAGTAAACATACAAAGTCATAGTAGACACCTACAACCACTCTTTGGCTCGGCCTACCGAAACCCAAACCCCAAATTGACCGGTGGCAACCAGCACTCTGTGCCTCGATGTACCAAATCCCAAAATTGACCCTAAAACCAAATCGGCATTATTAAAACAGAAAAACAAAAGTGAAGGAACATGAAAGGGACACGTATCGATGGGTTACCCAAAAAGTAAACAATAAACACTGGACAAATGGCAACCAGTGTAGGAGGTGAACATAAGAAGGACTGCGGTGGTGGAGGCAGGTAGGTGAAGAGGTGTTGATTGAAGAAGCTTACCGAACACCGAGAACCTGCAGCTTACATGCAGTATCCGGTTTGAAAATTGCAAATCACAAAGGAAGTTGGGAGGATGAAACAGGCAGAAGGATGAGAGAGTAAAGGCGCAGGAAACTGGCCACGGTACCAAAACCGCTGCACAAATAAATTTAGTACGCTTTTAGTATAGTACTAGATTTGGGTGTTGCACCTTGTGCAACTTGAACCCGAATTTGAAGATATGTTAGGAAAAAAAATTGGCCTGGCAAATTACAAGAAGACGTGGGTTAATATTGTGTATATTGATAATATATTAGTGTGAAGAGAAGGCAGTGGTCAGTCGCATTTCGTTGGTTCCTTTATTTCTGCAAGTTCTTCATGATTTCATATGTGTAGGTTATACATTTAGCTGTTGGGGTGGTGTACTGCTTGGTCAGCTGGGCTGTGGGACTTCCAAAGAGAGCTCCTATCGACGGAAACCTCCTCAAGGTTCTCATTCCCGTTGTTTGCCATGGAAAAGGCCACATACCCATCAATCTTTCCAACTTCACCAGTATCTTTCTCCTTTCTTTGCTTATTTCCTGCAAATATAAGACACACGATGGTAAATGTCTTTAAAAAGGCCTTGATATTACAAGCAACAAAAGTACCTAGATTCAATTAGTTGTTAAAATGTCTACATCAAAAAACCTTAAGAGCCACCTACCGTCGATTAACAGCTTCTTATTGTTCCATTATTTTGCAATTATAGTGAAGCACCTACACGTTAAAATTGAGTAGAATTTTCAGATGGAAAACTCAAAGTTCTCATTAATGTTTAGTTGATGCAGCTAAAAAATTCAACTATCTTGAATACGCTTAAACTTGATCATTTTCATAAATCCAACACAAACTATTTTTTACTAAATATTATGCACAACCACATTTGCAGTTGTATATGGCCATGGGCCATGAAAACCAAAAAGAAGAGATACAATGCATTAAACAAACACTTGACAATCATAATTTCCTGTGCATGCAACCATCTCAATGAGATAATATTACACACAACCCAAAAAAGTTAAACTTGTGCACATCATTCATATCTGGTCATTATATATGCATACAGGAAAAAAAAGAGGTCCAAGAAAATGGACACCCAAACCTTGAGTATATCCTTAATCTTAAAATGGAGGGACATCCAGTATTCTTTCGGGGAAGGCTCTTCATAGAATTATGGTTTTTTTTCCTTTCAATCTCTATTGTATGGTATATAGTATTGAATGGGATAAAGGTCGAAATCAATTGCAAATAGTGTAATTGTCTGTTCCTGGTTCTCTTTATAAGGCAGCGAGTATTTATTTTATAAACTTAAGAAGCATGCCGCAACCCAAACGATTGGAGTTCAAGTATATCATTTCTAAGTCGAGGCCATCCAAGAAGTAAGAGATGTGGTACAATGATTATGCAGACATATGTGAATTACATCATGAACTACCACTCAGTACCTGGTCATAAACTCAGACATGTACGTAATTACGTTTATAGTGTTACTTCCTCCAACCACTCTTTGTTGGTTTTTTCACAAGTATGCAGACAGAGTTACTTCCTCCATCTACTTCACCAATACAAACAAAAAATTAGAAAGCCAATTTTAGTGAAGTAACTGAAACCCCTAAATCAGAAGCAAAAACCATTAGTGTCCAAATATTTGAGAAGCTCGGATTTCATATAAATAGTAAAACATAATATGCTTGATTTAGCATAATATACAAGCAGTGAACCCTATTCCCTTCTGAAAATTATCAAACATGCGACACTGAGTTAAATTACATTAACTTATATGAATTACCTCCGTCATTGTTGTTGTAATGACTCCTGGGATGGGCTCGATAGTGTCACCAATGCCAAGGCAAATGACCTACGCATCTGGGTACTCAACCAGCGAGACATCACCCCAAATTTGAGTATGCATAATCAAAGGTCAAATTGGAGCAAAACCACAAGCACAACCTTGGTTTTAAAATGCGGGATCCGCTAAAATGCGCTAAGGCCCAAAATTAGAATAATGTGTTATGCGATGCGAGGGCATCACGGTTTCGATGCGCTACATATTTTATATTCAATATATATGTATATATGCATATACAAAGCAAGTTCCAAAAATTAAATATAAAGTTAGATTCATAATAAGCAAACAGTAGATTCTAACTACACGAATCTTGCTCAAAAGTTGACCTTCCACAATTTTAAGAACCGTAAATTCTGCCTCAAGTTTGTCGTAATTCTAGGAGCCGGGAGTGCTGACCCTGTTATGAGAAAGCTTGCAGCAACTACCAAAAAAGTCTCTTTACACAGAGGGTTAAACAAACCTCATCAACCCCAAACATTCCAAGGTTGGATACAGTAAAGGTGCCTGCAATACAAGCAACAGGAAATTGTTCAAACATGCAATAATTAAAGCGGACTGAAACAACAAAGTATATATCAATGATTTTGTTCCAAGAAAATTTATACACAACACCTTATGGAACAAACAATACAAGCCCTTATATTTCCAGAAGGTAAGTTCAAACAACAGTTAACTCATAGTTTTCACAGTGAATATAGCATCACGAGATTCTTAATCATTGCAGATAGAAGTAGCAAACAAAGAAGGCAATCACAACATGTTAGAAAACAAAGAGCAGGAAGATCACATTCCACTCTAATCAAGATTCACAGTCATTCATGCAAATCATAAAAAGACTAACAAAAATCTAAGTCATAAAGTTAATCTAGTAGAGCAGACTTCATGTAAACCCAACTTCTAGTGTGTGTGTGTGTGTACGGATCTTAATATTAAAAGCTTGATACAATTCTTATCTTCAGGTACCACTTGACAAATTAGTAACACAAATTAATTAGAGGAACATAAGGATTTCCATTTAAAACTTAAACAAACAAACAACCACAATTGGGCGAAGGAGAATTACCACCGAGTCACCGATGCAAGATGCTATTGGAGACGCATAGATGCAGCCGGTTGGTTGCTGTTCAGGAAGAAGAAAACAGGAAAAATAAAATGGGATGAAGAAAGCAAATGAAGAACGCAGAGCCGACGCCGACCAAATTAGGTTATTACATTTTAAAACTTACATGGGCTTTTCACAATCAAATGGTCTGTGCTTTTCATGGCCCAAACTTACATGAGAAGGATGCAGAAAGTGGATGAAGAAACACATCAATTCCCGGAAGCGACCGATGCGCTTCGCATCGGCTGTGCTCCGACACGCTCCGATGCGGGTGCATCCGGGAAACCTAATGCAGCAGCAAGGCTTATGCGTGGAGGAGGCGTGGCAGAGTGCATCACGCATCAGGCGGGCGCATCATAGTGTATTTTCAAACCAAGGCGACGGGACTCTGACCTCTATTCTTGAGCCTTGTTCATAGGTTTCCTTTCTATGATGATACATTTGCTCTTATTCGTGCTGCGAACGAGCTTGATGTTGGGGGAAGATCTGAGAAGCTCGAGTTCTTGATATTGATGTGGATAGAGTTCTTAGGGCAGGGGGATTGTTAATTTTTTATGGTTGGATAACTTCTTCTTCTCCAGTGATGACTAGAAGAAGGTTTTGACGTGATTGATCGAGTAATTCAGGTACAAGAAGCTGAAATGGGTTGTGAGGGAGAGGGTCAATGGATTGGTAAAATCTTAGGTTTACCTATTTGTTGTTCTTCAGAAGCCAATTAATGTATGATGGTCAAGAATCATGGGTTGTTGCCACTGCGGTAGGTTTTTATGTGGAAAGTGTACATCGAACTGGATTCCGGCAGTAGCTAGTGAATCAGGGATTGACAGGGAGGAGTGAGAGAAGGGTTAGGGTGTGTAACTTATGCTTTAAGCAACGGAAGCAGGGTTTGGCCCTCACCGTTGATCATGGGACTGCTAACAACAACAACATCATCACTCTCGCATCGATGCCACAATCTCATGGGGTTAGCCCTCATCAGTCTGCAGTGTTAGAGGTTGCTTTAGAAAGGCAAACTGATATTTCACAGAGAGATTAGCCTGTTAACTATTCTTTTTGAAAAAATATATATTTTAGT
>JAULKK010285917.1:0-13837 GCA_032355705.1 Rubia peregrina
TTGGAATGGGTAGAAAAGATACTATTTTTCATATTCGCTTTGGGATCGCAAGAAATGTACCAAAAACATATCAAATGCTTATCGTTTAAGAGGCGAGCGATCTATTGCAATCAAAATTTGTAGACCCTCTTTCTTGTTTGTGTTCCATAGCTGCAACAAACACGATAAGTCAGGAAAAAAGTACAAAGTATTGGATCCAGATTCCACTGTGTGACTTTCTCTTAGATAAATGCCCAACCACCGCCGCCAACAACCCTCAGCCACCCTCTCCCCCCTCGTCACCGCCACCATCCTCCCTTTCTTCTCCCCTTCACGACCGCCGCTGCTCCCTTCTTCTTCCCCAGCCCCTACTACCTCTAAACCCAAGCTCGCCACACCATCTCGGCTGCACCCTTCTTCTTCTCCGAACACTAGCTCGTGGCGGTCGAGCACGGAGGCAATTTGGTGAGGGGTTGATGAGACAACAATCCATCTCCGGCAGTCGATGAGGGGAATCCAAAGACAGAAAATCCACCTCCGGTGAGAGGTCATTGGTCAGGGAAGAACGAAAACTCTACCGCTGGGGGAAGAAAGAAAACACAGTAGATGAAGAAAGGAAACGCATCAGCGGCCCGTGGTCATCGGTCGGGGAAGAAAGAAAAATCCTCCGCCAGGGGAAGAAAGCAAACACAATGGTAGAAGAAAGGAAATGCAACATCGGCCCGAGACTTTTCAATTTTTGTCTTTTCATTATTTTGTTATTTTAAAAAAATTCAATCGCAAAATTATCTTTTCCACAACATCCGACCATCAGAAAATTGTTGAAAAAGTCAGTAACGTCAAAGGTTAGATGACACTTTATGAGATTGCAAGGTTATATTGACACTTTCATCCTAAACTCGGAGTTATTTTAGCACTTAACGCAAATAAATAATAGAGAGACAAGACAACTAAGTGAAACACCTTTCCCATTTTAAATCTTCAATATTTTCCCACCAAATAAAAGAAGCATCTTCTTGTTGGGGCTTTCTTGCAACGATTACGCAACCTAACAATTCTTACGCTGTTAATTGTGATTGTCAGTTTATGAATAATTGATAGAATGTAAAATCCATAAATAATTGTGTCTGTAAGTATTCAGATATATAATGAGTATAAAAGCTATACAAGGTAAAATTAGATATGGAAAAGTATATTTACAAAACCAATCAGAAAGAGTATTCATTTCTTAACCTGATTCTAATTCATTTAATATTCTATTACCCCCCAAGCAAAGTGTGGGACTTGTAGCAACACAAAACATGGACCGTATGAGCTCAAACTGAGAACAAGATAGACCCTTTGTAAAGATGTCAGCAAGTTGTTGGTCTGTAGGAACATGAGCAACCTTGAGCTTGCCAGAAGACACCATCCCACGTACAAAATGATACTCAATATCAATGTGCTTGGCTCTCTATGCAAAACTGGATTCTGAGCATTAAAGAGAGCACTGTTATTATCACACAACAATATCAATTTTCAAGCAAAAATGCACAAAAACCGAAGAAAATTCATCGGCCAAACTAGTTCCGCAGCAGTATTAATGATAGACAAACATTCCGATTTTGAAATAGAACGAGAGACCATAGGTTTCTTCTTAGCATTCCATGAAACCAGGTTGCCACTAAGAAAAATGGCATAACCATAAGTATACTTACAAGTCTCAATCCAACGAGCCCATTCAACTTCAGAATAACCCAAAATTGGTAAAACAGACAAATTCTTGTGCAACTGAAGACCATAGTGCATAGTACCACTGACATAGCGCAGAATTCAAGTAACAGCCTGGTAATTGTCATCAGTAGGAGCCTGCATATACTGACTGTCTGTGTTCACAACATAAGAAGTATCGGGATGTGTAATGGATAAGTACTGTAGTGCACCAACCAAAGAGCGATAAAGTGTGGGATTTTCGAATTGCTTACCATAAGAGCTTGAAATCTGTGAAAATATAACAAAAGGAATAGCAACAGGCGTCGAATCCTACATTCTTGTGCGCAAGAAAATTTCCATGGCATGTCTGGCATGTCCAAGGAATAAGCCATTGGTGTACGAACAACCTGCAATCCTAAGAAATACTGTAAAGTTCCAAGATTGATAATCTTGAATTTTTTATTAACCCGATCAATAAACTTTCGAATGAGATGACCATCATTCCCAGTGAGAATAATGCCATCAACATAAACCAGCAAATAAAGTAAAACACAAATAAAGAGGTATCTGCAGACTGCACACGAAACCCATGCCAACTAAAAATGAACCGAAACCAAGCACGAGATGCATAATCAGGACGCGTCAGGTCTTTATAACTAGCAAGATGCTCCATATAAATTGGGAATCAAGAACACCATTTAAAATGCATTCTTGGCATCGAGCTATCATAAAATGGCAGTTACGAGTTACAACAAGAGAAAAAATAGTACAAACAGTAGACGCTTTCACCACTATATAAAATGTATGATCATAATCAAAACCAGGTAATTGTAAAAAACTTGAGCAAATAACCCGGACTTATGTCGATCAAGAGAGCCATCATACTTGTATTTTAAACAATACACCCATTTGGAGCCAACAACATTAACATTTGGAGGACGCAGAACCAACTCCCACGTCTGTTGAGTGCGACGAGCAGCCAACTCTGAGTCCATAGCTGCAACACATTCTGGATCCTTAACTGCAGAACGATGACCACGAGGCTTGGTCTTTGCAAATAAAGCACTCAGTAAACTTGAAATATCATAATCAGAAAATTCATTGTACCATAAAGAGCTAGTGCGCAAACGAGTAGCCATCAGATGTCTAGAAGAGAGATCTGGAGCCAGAGATGACTCGAATCCCGAGGTGGGCAAGGAACATAAGGAGTAGGGCACAACATCTGAGGCAGATGTGAAAGGTGGTGCCGCTAAGGAAACTGGACTCGTCGGGACTGGTGGTGCATGTGGTCGATGCGCGACCGTTGTGGCTGGAGCATGAAGCTGACGTGCGGACGGGGTTGCCAGTGCGTGGATTGACGGAGTATGCATCGTTGGCTGTTCTAGCGGCGTAGGCTGCTGTTGATCATGCTGTTAGTCACCCTGTAGCAAACAAACACACTTTTCTGAAGAACCCCGAGCATCCAGGGAAATCTGAAAATTTTAATTCTCCAAAATAATGGGTGATTTCGAAGGAGCAGATGGCTCAAACACCTCCGATGAAGCTGACATACGCTTTTAAAAAGCTGAAACATCCAATGATGATGAATCTGTAGCAGTACCAATATGGGTAGCCGGAAAGAATGACTCGTCAAATCGAGCATGGCGAGTGATGTACTCCTTCTTTGTAAGAGGATTAAGACATCGATAACCCTTGTATTGTGAACTGTATCCCAAAAATATACAAGACATACTCTGAGGGGCTAGCTTATGCGCAACATATGACCTCAAGTAGGGGAAAATTCGACAACCAAATGGATGAAAATTGGAGTAGTCAGACATGGTACCAAAAATAATGGAGAGATGAGACTGACCAGATAAAACTGGAGTTGGCAATCTGTTAATAATGTAGACTGCAGTCGAAAAAGCATTATACCAAAATGAATGATGAATGCCAGAATGATAGAGCATTGACAAACATGTCCTAGTAATATGGCGATCCTTCCTCTCTGCATGACCATTTTGCTCAGAAGCTTAAGGGTATAAAAGTTGATAATGAATGCCCTTAGTCGCAAAATGAGTTCGCATGTGATGATTCACAAACTCGGTTCCACCATCACTCTAATTTTTTTAATGGTGGTAGAAAATTAATTCTCAACAAATGCTTCAAATTGCATATAAGCCTCTACAAAATCAGAGTTGTGTCGTTGATGATATAACTAAGTAAACCGAGAGTGATCATCATTAAAAAAGGACATTATAAAGGTACTCGGCGAGAGAGACAACAGGCGAGGGTTCCCATAGCTCATAGTGAACTAAATCAACTATGCGTGGTGCATATTTTAAATTATCATTAAAATAAAGACGCCTGCCCTTAGTCATCTCACAAGAAGTATATAAATGAGGTTTAGGCAGCAAACTAGAAACTGGCAAACTACCAGTTTTATTCAAAGATGAAATAACATAAAAAGGAACATGTCCTAACCGTTTATGCCATAGCTCAAATGAGGCCTTAGCTGTAGTTGAATTAAGACAATAAACTAAAACAGCACCACCATAATCTAAAATGTAGAGACCTCCCTTGTTGTGTCCTTAGCCCAAGAGCTCCTTGGTAACCTTGTTCTGAATAGTGAAAAAAGTGTCATCAAAGCAAACAACAACATTTACATCCCTTGTTAACTTAGCTATAGACAATACATTCTTGGTGATATTCGCAACAACCAAGACATCAGATAAAGTGAGGGAATAAGAAATCCAGGAATTGCCAACATGGGGAATATGTAGAGAAGAACCATTTCCAAAATAAACACGACAATTACTGTTATAAGGAGCAACGATATCCAGGTTGGAAGCTGAAGCAGTCATGTGATTGGTAGAATTAGAGTCCATGTACCAATCAGGAGTGGTATTCAATTGCTGATAATAATGTGGTTGAGTAGCGTCCGCAAAATTAACCTCTCTGCGAGCAACATGTGATAGTTTGTAACAAAACTCAGCAAGATGACCAGGACGATGACACCATTGGCAGACATAAGTGGATCGACTTCCTAGTGGAGTAGCTCCACTGCTGGCCGGTGACGGTGTCCAACTTCCGCCTCTCCCACAGCCGCCCCTTCCTCGCTCAAAACCGTGACTTCCTCTGTCGCGGTTAACATGTATGGACCCCTGTTGAGAAGCAGTAAAAGTAGAAGGTACCAGTCTAGAGGTACACGAGCGAGCTTTGAGTAAAAAAACTGAAGCCTCAACATCAGCAACAATAGTGTATAAAGGAGGTAAATGATCTTTCACCATTTCAGAAGAGGAAAACTGGGACAGTTTATCATTCAAGCCACAACAACAAACAACAGCAATATCCTCATCATGAATAGGATGACCAATAACACGCAATTCATCAACTATGTCCTTAAAATGAGAATAATATTCCTGAACAGATTGATCACCTTGACACACTCCATATAAACCTATCACAGAGATAAAGGTAACGAGCACGAGAATTATTCTAATATTTAGTGGCTAAAGCATCCTATACCTAAACAACAGTGACCATACCATCAATTGGTGACATTGCAAAAGGTGTTAGAGATGAAAAAGAACGGCTTGGACTAGCTGATCTATTTGAATCCAAGCATCATGAGCATTAGCATCCCTAGAAGCTTTGTCATTGGGTTCCTTAGAAGCCGATGTCACAGGTGCAGCAGGGCACTTAAACGAACCATCAACATAACCAATCAATTTGAAAGTTCTTAAAATAGAGGTAACCTGAGTACGCCAGTGAGAGTAGTTGGAACTATCAAGCTCGATGGTGATGCAGTTGATCAACGATGGAAGAGTTATGGTCGTCATCAGAAACAAATCCTAGCACAATAGAAAAATCAAATTGCACCAAACACACATCAAGCTTGTGAATGGTAGTGAACGACTGATTTAACTATTGAGTAAGGATGGAGCAGCAGTAGCGGCAGGAGGCAACAGACGTGCAGCGCATGAGCTAATCGACTGCAACGCGTGGATCAGAAGCGGCAGAAAAATTTCCAATCGGCGATTCCGATGAGCAAGGGTTGTAGGCGGAGTAAATTGGCAAAGGAAAGAGGGTGGGCGCGGCCTACAATCGGAAAAAGTAGGGAGAAAATAGAATATTTTTTTTGGAAAAAGCCAAAGAATATTTAGAGAGATCTGAATGATACCATGATAGAATGTAAAACTCAGAAATAATCGTGGCTATGTGTATTCATATATACATAGTGAGTACAAAGGGTATACAATGTAGAATCAGATATGAAAAATGATATATACAAAACCAATCAGAAAGAGTATTCATTTCTTAACATAATTCTAATTCATTTAATATTCTATTAATAATTCAACTGAGTTCCATTGGTTTGTTGTGAAGCGTATTTTTCGCTATATGTCTTTAGAATTTGGTCTTACACTTAAGCCTTGTATAGATCATCGACTTGTTGCTTTGTTGGGTTTCAAATGGTGATGAATGTTCTTAGCATGGTTTATGTCATTTATTATGGAGGTAATCTTATTACGTGGTCATCGAAAAAGTAACATGTGGTTGCGAAGTCAAGCTCGGAAGCCGAGTATCAAGCCTTCACGTTTGTCGCGATTGAGCTCATTTGGATACATCAAGTGTTGCTTCAGCTTCAAGGTCCATTGTCGCCTCCACATATTTTTCTTTGTGATAATATTAGTGTTACCTTTATTTCTGCTTATCCAGTTTTTCATCAGAGGTCCACGTATATCAATATTGACTCTCATTTTTGTTTGCGAGCAAGTCGAGGATGGTTATTTGGTTGTTCAACATATTCATTCACTTGATCAGATTACTGGTATTTTTACTAAGACAATTGATACTGTTCGTTTTGATACGTTTCTGTCCAAGTTTCATGTCGCTCCACCTCCATGATTTTGTGAGGTATTACAATTCAAATTGTAATTTTGGTAAATACTCTATATTCTTAGTTACCAAGTCTTGCTTTGATTTTGTGAGGTATTAGAATACAAATTGTATTTTTGGTAAATAGTTATTGTATATTCTCAGTTACCAAGTCTTGCTTGTTCCTTAAGCAACCTATTCTATAAATACCAATATTCATACAATCTTTATACGGTTATACAGTTTTATCATAGCAACCTTTATCTTTGGCGGGAGAGAAGCGGAAGCCGTAGAAGAATCAAAGGGAATGGGTGATCAACTCGCTAGAGCCGATGATTTCGAGAAGAAAGCCGAGAAGGAACTCAGCCGCTTGCGTCTATTCGGCTCCAAATATAAAGTCGCCGCCGACTTATACGACAAGGCTGCTAACGCCTTCAAGCTCGCCAAATCCTGTAAAACTCGATTTCCATACGCCCGATCGATGTTTGCGTAGTTTATTTCCGGATCAGTTTATTTATGTTATCGTTTCGAGTATTACATTGTTGCTTAGGGTTTAAAGATGTGATGTTACTAGTTAGGATAATCGTCTCGATTGCACACCCAATGCTTTTGATTGGCGAGTTGATTGATCGCATTCACTGACTAGCAGTTTTCGATTAGTGCACCGACAACAACGTCAATGTCCGGCGCCGACAGCCACGCATAGATCCGGCAGCTGAGGCAAAGTGCGGGGTTCGAGCAGAGTCTGATGCTGTTTTGTGTTTTTCTGTTGGCAGAAATCCCCACCAGAAATACCATCTATACCTTCATTAATGAAGTGCCAACTCATCTTTTCTTAAATATCGAGCCAAAACAAAATAAGCAATTTGAAACGGGACGGAGGGAGTATATCACAAAAATATCATATTTTTCATTTTTCTTTCCCTTCCTTCTTTGATCGGAAACGCCTACGACCGACAGTTAATGTCTGTTTATACCAAATTTCAGCCAGTTTTTCATCATTTTTTTTACCGACAATTGCGGTCTTTCAAGATTGTACTCTTCTGCTTTTCTCAACTCCTCTGGGGTGGGATAAATTTCCTCTACATACCTAAAACCATCCAAAAACGCTTCCTCTGGAATGTTCAGGAACTTGTGTGCGTTCGTGTGAAAATAGTGTGGGAGGAATCTTGTAAACCTCCTTATTAGCATGTTTCTATGAACTCTGGTTGTTGGTGGGTACATCACCTCAGAGAGGTCTCTGTAAATTTCAAGTTGTAGTTCCTCTCCAAGAGCTACGAACCTTGCATCAAGATGCCTTTTAAGTGCTGCTTCATCATGCCATGTGCATCGTGGGTAGGTGTGACCCAATGACCCACAACGCTTGCACATATTGTGCACTATTCGTAACCGGCGGAGATCCAGACCATTCCACTCCTTCTCAATTTCAACCAAAACCCAGACACCGGAGCTTTGTGCACTGGCATCCAAACTCAGACTCTTACGTACTTCGCATGTTGTAGCGGTATTCCTCCGGTATCCACCTCCACGACGTCGGTGACGACAGAGGTGAACTTAGTTATGGTGGACCTGCCAAGATATTCCAGTGTGAGACCATATATTCGAATCTAAATGCGAACTCTAGTGACTGTCATGTGCGAAAATGCCATTTTGGGATTAGTCTGTGGAGCGTTGTTAACCCTCCAGCTATGTTTACCGGGCCATTTTGCAATACATCGAGAAGCATGGATCTCTGAGCAAATTGGATTTCATAAAATTTTCCATTCTTTGCTATGGAATGTATTCCTTCACCCCAGTAGTTTGAGATGAAAAGTTGCATTCTTGTAAGTGTGAAATGTCGGTAGTCAAGAAATTATCCTACAAGGCAGTCTTCCAGTAGGACTTGTCCTCTTTGGTATTCAGCTTCATCTGGCCTGAATATGGCTCCCCTCCTGGGAGGTAAGTACGTTGATCAGTTGAGTTCGTCTCCAAAGAGGACATCTATGCGTTCTTCAAAAAAAATTGAGCCGTCTCGCGACCCTTTCGACCGGCGGTCCTCTGATACCCTGTTTTCCATAATTGGTCTTCTTTGCTACTTCAGTCGTGACTTTGGTTTGTATATTTCTGAGTATTTTGAGCTATAAAGTGGTCGATTTTCCTCCTAGTTGGTGTGTATGGCTTGTAAGATTTTTTGGGGACAGGCCTGGGATTTTGAACTTTTTTGTTTCTGATGTGGAGATTTTGTGTGGGGTATAGTTTGTTTATGGATGGGCTTCAAACTGTAGGGGCTTATTCTGCAACATAAGTGCATAGAATGTGATTCGGTGATGCTGATTCTCCTTGTTTGGAAAAGCGGACAAAGAAAACCTTGGAAGCTCTCTAACTTAGAGAGAGAAACTAACTATATGTATTTCATTACAATAAATAATATAAGGAATAAATACATTTATAACCCTAACTTTAGCCTAAAAGTGTCAATATAATCCAAAAATTTCAGAAAGTGCCAATATAATCGTAACTAATTATGCCGATATACCCAAAATCTCTATTTTAGGCGTTGACCCTCTCAATTTCGACAATAGCAAGTTATAAAATGATGAAAATACCCTTAACCAAAAACGTAAAAAAAAATTTGATAACTAAAATGCCCTTCATCTTCATCTTTTTCATTGTTGTTGCTCCACCGGGACTGCAGCTAAGCCGCCGCCGGAATCCACCGCCGTCGTCGAAATTCACCGTCGTCGCCTGCTGCCACCCCTCTCTATCTTATTTCTCCACCATTTTCTTTTCTCCTCCACCGCCACCTGCAACCTTAGACACCACCTCCCCCCGCCTCCCACCACCAATTCCTTAACCTCCACACCAAGCCTAGCACATATGTCATCGCCACCACCGATTTCCCTTGCCTCCGCCACCGATTCCCCTATCGTCACCGCTATATTCATCCGTCGCTGCCTCACCACCCATCCACCTCTCCTGATCTCCTCCGACGTCGCCCCACCACCCTTCACCTCTTCCCCCTATCGTCACTGCTATACTCCTTCGTCGCTGCCCCACAAGCCCTCCACCTCTCCTGATCTTCTCCGCCGCTGCCCCAGTCGTCGCCGCTATACTTCGCCGCCGTGCTCCCAAACATTTCAGTTCCATGCTCTCCAACGTTTTCTCCATATCTCGAATGTTCATATCAGTTTAGGTATCGGGGAGGGGTAGGGAAATGGAACTGAAAGGCATTCTTTCCCTATTGGCTTTATCTCCCAAACCAAAATCCAAGAAGAAAACGGGGAGGAGTGGGTAAAAAAACTAGAAAATGAAGGTTATATCTTTTATATTTATTTTTTCTTTTTAATTTAAGGTTAGGATTGTCTTTTCCAGAAGTTCATACCATCTGAAAATTGACTAAACAGTCAAATGTTATATTGGCACAATCCAAGATTGCAGGCTTATATTGACACTTTTAGCCTAAAGTCAAGGTCATTTTAGCACTTTACTCTAAAAATAAATATCAAATCACCCTATTAATCATACTAATTATAAAATGGTCTCATCTAACGGTTAGTCAGTATAAAACAGGATCGGGAATTTTTTAAAATTACAATTTATTATGCTGTAATTAAATTATCATTACTTTTCAAGTCGGTTGGAGTAAAATGGGCCAATCTGTTATCTTGATAGAAATAAAATGGGCGTGCAACATGCTCTAATATCTGGTAGACTCAAGGAGGTTGGAGTGAATAGCGGAGCTTGGAAAAAAGAAAAGATGATGATTCGCGTGAAAATTATTAAATTAATTTCAACAATCTGTCCTAATCTAATAATTTCAGTTCAATTCTCCTTCAATTTCAGCCTCCAAGTTCGTTCAGTACTAAAAGGATTCATCAATCACTTTTCTGTTCTCCCAAGTTCCCAACAAGATCATGAAGAACCCTTTCCCATTTCTCTCACTCAATCTGCTGTTTACACTCATCTTCTCCAAAACTCCTTTAATTCTCAGTCAAAACAACACAGAATGGTACTCCAACTGCACGAATCTATTCACCTGCGGAGAAATCGAACCCGCAGATTACCCTTTCTGGGGCGGCAACCGCCCCGCCGTGTGCGGCCGTCCGGGGCTGCAGCTCACCTGCGAGAGCAACACTCCGGCGATAGATATCATGTCGATGAAATACCGCGTTCTGGAAATCAACCCTAAGGCGCAGATAATCAGAATCATGAGATGGGATTTCACGGTAAACGATATTTGTCCGGACGAATTCGTGAACTCCACCATTGATTTCAACCTCTTCGAGTACACTTCCGGGTACGTGAATCTCACCGTCCAGTACGGGTGCCCGCCGCTGGGCATCGAGATTCCGACGCGATTGAGCTGCACCGTTAACGGAACTGTTTACGATAACGGGTATGTCGTTCCCGGTGCTCAGGGCCCTGGTTTGTGCCTGGCGAGCGTTTTCTTTCCGATTCGTAGCGCGAGTTTCGGTGGAATTGTGAAAATTCCCGACATCGGACAATTGGTCGAGAGCGGGTTCGAATTGAGGTGGAGAGAAAGCGGAGAACAATGCGCGGAGTGTCGGAATTCAGGGGGGAGTTGCGGATATGATACGAAGCTGAATCAGTTTACCTGCTTGTGTCCTTCTGGGCAGATTTCGAAGTCCAGTTCTTGCAGAAGAAGTGCTTATGAAGATTCAACTGGAAATGTGTTCGCTCTTAATCATCCAGGTGAGTGTTTTTCTTAAGTTTTTGGAAAATTTACGAGTTTTTGTACTTTTATTCTTATGGGAAGGATTTATTTTGCTTGTTTTTACTTGTGTTTTGATTTTTTAAATGTGTCGTGTATGGGTGGATTCGGTATGGTTACCATCATTTTTTACTAATATCACGTACCATACCAACAATGTCGGTATATTAATTTTAAAAACCAACACCGTACCAAATCATTGGCATACCAACACATCGGTATACACAAAAGTTGGTTGGTATCGGTACGATACGGTACGGTATAATACCACCGAATATAAATTATAATGAATTAATTATTTGTCCATAAAAAAATATAATAATTAAAATTTTCTATTGTAGAATCTTAATTTTAGAAAATTAAATATTCTCCAATCATAATAATAATAAAGTAAGATAATTTTAAAATAAGAACTATATTAAGTAGAGAAGTTCTCTTGTTAGACCAACTAACGATCAACCAATTATGAAAAATGTAGTTTCAAAATTTTTTAAGGTTGCATTATAATTATTTATACATTACGATAAATTTTATATAAAAATAATAATTTTATAGGATCGAACCTTGTCAAATAAATAAAAATAAACATCAAATTACCACATTAGTTACATCAAATATAAAATACCTCCGTCTAACGATTGCTGGGTCTAAAACAAGAGTTTGTGTAATAAGTAAGTTATAATAAATAAAAGAGAATTATGATTTTAAATTTTTTGTAAGGTTTAGAACAAAAATGTGAGTTGTCAAGGGATCTAGTTTAAGAAAATATTTTAAACTTTTATCAATTACCAATATATTGAGAAAAAAATATAAATTATTAATTTGGTTATAATATTAACAAATGACTATGTCTTAGAATTAAATAAAAGCTCAAATTTCACATAATATTAGTTATTTTTAATATATAAATATGTGGTACGGTACGGTAATATCATGGTAATATTTTCTCAATACCATTACCATACCATCAAAAATGTATGGTACGGTACTATCATACCACATCATCGGTCACTAACATTTTTTTAATTTAAAAAATTAATAATTCCAAGATGTTGGAAAAATGTCCATCGGCGATTACAATGAGTGATATTGACATTCAATCTAACTATCCTCTAACAATAACTACATATTTTAAGGATATATAAATTACATGTGAATCAGACTGATTGTCTGTACTATTACAGATCAGAGATCCAATAAAAAACTGTAACATCACTCTCGAGGATATTAACTTGCTTTTGCGAAAAACATGACCACTTGGCAAAGAGGAGCGTATCAGGCATCAATATTACTGCGCCAAACAGGGATCTTCTACAGCTGTAACACCACTTGATCTAACCACGATCTATGTTCTCCAAACTGTAAACACCTTGAAAAACACAGATACAAATGGCGCGGCTAGGTTTTTTTTTATTGCTAACATTTTTACGGTACAAATGGTACGTGGTTCAGTTGGTATGCTGGTTGGTACGGTATTTTGGCTCAAAGTGCTAGGCGTATTTGTGATTAACAAACTACAATCATGCATTAGTGAGAAATGAACTACGATTAACTAGTTTTGGGAGTATTTGCGCAACATGACTGATTAAATGACTTTGATCCTAGATACTATCACATATAGACATATAAACCTAATTTCATTGCCTATGTCACATAATGTGGTGATGGCAGAGAATTTTTAATGTTTGTCACACAAAGGTTCAGTTCTCTTAATACCATCTCGCCACCTTCGTAATTAGGGATGTGCTCCAATCCTTCCGACTCTGCATTTCATCCCCGTCATCTCACTCTCAGTGCTAATGCGGCCCCGCTTAAAGGATCCACGCCTTGAGTAGGTAGCAACCGTTAGATGCGGGAGTATGGACAATACGTCCAAGGCACTCCACTATGGACACCAACCCTACGCCTAGAGAGACAAAACATCTCGTGATGACTCAAGGGTTGATATAACCCTAGTAGTTACAAAATACTATTCTTATCTAGAGGGGTAAGCTAGAATTTCCCCTATTAGGAATTTCAATACAACGACCCCCGGTCAACCGCTTCTAACCTGCAATCACTCACACAACTAGCCAATTAGAATTAACATTTTTATGTTTGTATTCTCAGGGTAGCATGAAAGCACTCAACTCCTAGGTATCTCGACCCCCCAAGATAACATTTTAGCCTGGCACAATATTATACTATGCATAGAATTATTGATGCATCATAAATCTTACCATGGCATGAATCATGCATGAAATGAAACTACAAATCATACACAAATATTCATAGGACAGAGAAAATAAGGTAATCTAAAATTTCACAAAATCATAAATCATGTCATGAATGCAAATACAACACCAAGAGAATAAACTACTCTAGAGACATTAAACCCATGACAATCATCGTGTAATTACCATAGATCCAGGAAAATAAAAGAAGAAATGACATAGCCTCCTTCTCTTCCTACCTTCAATAAAAAGAAGTATGGTCGGAAGTAAATATAATTATATGGATTCAACCACCTATTTTCAGTACCATATGGGAAAAAATTTATTTCTATCTCACAAAATAAGGTTTCACACAAATACACACTCAAATCATTCACAACAT